>CAJNOQ010006039.1:0-14238 GCA_905250885.1 Didymodactylos carnosus
CTTTTATACACATATACAGTACAATTTACTTATAAGCTAATCAGATTATACTGAATTAAACTACTCATCATAAATCTGTACTTAGTAAGAAACTTATTCAACACAAACGTGGTATACATTCATTGTTAAAGCCACCGACTACTGCTGTGGAACCGATCATCGATCGTGACATGAATCAAAGCGAGACCGTGATCTTGCGCGGACCGGGTGTTGTGTCGGATCGAGCCCCAGGACTGCGATGCGGACTGAGACCGCTATGGCTTTTTTGATAAAGATTGCTTTTACTTTTAGCTGAGATATGCTATCAATTTTACAAGACAAACAAAGGCTACTGTATCTCAGTAATAAAAGTAGCTAAGGAGCTGCTGTGCATAATGGCAGTGAGCCAACGTTAGAAACAACCGAGAGAAACCGGTATTGGAGAATACCGCACTTTTATGAAGCCACACATTCATGAACCACACATGAAGCCACGCTGTTATGAAGGTACACATTCATTGTTAAAGCCACCGACTACTGCTGTGGAACCGATCATCGATCATTAATGAATATGCAAATTGGCTTAGAAATAATTTTTACTGTATTCCCGATTGATTTCTCAATACTGCATCGAGCATGACTTGTGGTTTCTCTCATGCAATGACTGCTAGGCCAACTTTGTCTTTCTCTCATATTGTTCATTAAAGAAAAAGAATCCCTCGAATCTAATTCCTAAATTTCTTTAGAATCTGTGACTTACATTTCTATTACCGATATTAATTTTTCCTTTGAATGTATATTTTTAATTAATTTTACGCAGTATAAAACCTAAAACTTCAAACTTTTAACCTAGCAAACTTGTAGATGTTGAGAAAAAACATTTGAGCATAGTCATGTACTCGTCGACTCATCAAAATGAGTTGTTGCCCTCATATTTCAATTGCTTCAGAGTCTTCCGAAAACTATTGTCATACATATGCACGATTGTCCTGGTATTGTACCGTTGACATCCGACAAGTAAAATGCAATAACTTTTTTTCTACTGAATTCTTTTTGAATTTATGTCTCACGACTAGGATTGTGTTGATTTTTTTTTAGGCTGACAGCCTAAACTCTCCTCTTCAAAACGAAAATCAAAGCGAGACCTTAATATTGCGCAGACAGGGTGTTGTTTCGGATCGAGCCTCAGGACTGGGATGCGGAGTGAGACCGCTATGGCTTTTTTGATAAAGATTGCTTTTACTTTTAGCTGAGATATGCTATCAATTTTACAAGACAAACAAAGGCTACTGTATCTCAGTAATAAAAGTAGCTAAGGAGCTGCTGTGCATAATGGCAGTGAGCCAACGTTAGAAACAACCGAGAGAAACCGGTATTGGAGAATACCGCACTTTTATGAAGCCACACATTCATGAACCACACATGAAGCCACGCTGTTATGAAGGTACACATTCATTGTTAAAGCCACCGACTACTGCTGTGGAACCGATCATCGATCATTAATGAATATGCAAATTGGCTTAGAAATAATTTTTACTGTATTCCCGATTGATTTCTCAATACTGCATCGAGCATGACTTGTGGTTTCTCTCATGCAATGACTGCTAGGCCAACTTTGTCTTTCTCTCATATTGTTCATTAAAGAAAAAGAATCCCTCGAATCTAATTCCTAAATTTCTTTAGAATCTGTGACTTACATTTCTATTACCGATATTAATTTTTCCTTTGAATGTATATTTTTAATTAATTTTACGCAGTATAAAACCTAAAACTTCAAACTTTTAACCTAGCAAACTTGTAGATGTTGAGAAAAAACATTTGAGCATAGTCATGTACTCGTCGACTCATCAAAATGAGTTGTTGCCCTCATATTTCAATTGCTTCAGAGTCTTCCGAAAACTATTGTCATACATATGCACGATTGTCCTGGTATTGTACCGTTGACATCCGACAAGTAAAATGCAATAACTTTTTTTCTACTGAATTCTTTTTGAATTTATGTCTCACGACTAGGATTGTGTTGATTTTTTTTTAGGCTGACAGCCTAAACTCTCCTCTTCAAAACGAAAATCAAAGCGAGACCTTAATATTGCGCAGACAGGGTGTTGTTTCGGATCGAGCCTCAGGACTGGGATGCGGAGTGAGACCGCTATGGCTTTTTTGATAAAGATTGCTTTTACTTTTAGCTGAGATATGCTAGAGTCAATTTTACAAGACAAACAAAGGCTACTGTATCTCAGTAATAAAAGTACCTACGGAGTTGCTGTCCTTAATGGTAGTGAGCCAACGTTAGAGACAACCGAGAGAAAACGCTTTAGCCTTGATTCGTCCTGAATTACTCACATCTTCGTGTGCTCTTCTTCGCTGTTATTTTCTTCATGCATATCTACTGTTCACATGTAGAATATACCAGACTCAGCAGTAACTAACTGAACTATATAGTAATTAATTACTTTTATACACATATACAGTACAATTTACTTATAAGCTAATCAGATTATACTGAATTAAACTACTCATCATAAATCTGTACTTAGTAAGAAACTTATTCAACACAAACGTGGTATACATTCATTGTTGCTGTCGGTTGCTGTCGAACCGATCATCGATCATTAATGAATTTGGAAATTGGCTTAGAAATAATTTTTACTATATTCACGAATGATTTCTCAATACTGCCCCTGTGGTAGTCAACGATTGTAGAGATTTCTTTGCGGATTTCATCATTCATTGCGGCATTTTGGATTTATAGGTTTTCACACATGCTGAACAAGACAGAACTAGTTAGAAGCCAATCTAAGACATTAGTCGAGCATGACTGGTGATTTCTATCATGCAATGACTGCTGGGCCAGCTTTGTCTTTTCTCATATTGTTCATTAAAGAAAAAGAATCCGCCGAATCTAATTCCTAAATTTCTTTAGAATCTTTGACTTACATTTCTATTACCGATATTAATTTATCGTTTGAATGTATATTTTTAATTAATTTTATGTAGTGAAAAACCTAAAACTTCAAACTTTTAACCTAGCAAACTTGCAGATGTTTGGAAAAAACATTTGAGCATAGTCATGTATCCGTCGACTCATCAAAATGAGTTGTTGCCCTCATATTTCAGTTGCTTCAGAGTCATCCGAAAACTATTGTCACACATATGCACGATTGTCCTGGTATTGTACCGTTGACATCCGACAAGTGAAATGCAATAACTTTTTTTCCAGTGAATTCTTTTTGAATTTATGTCTCTAACGTTGGCTCACTTTTTCATAGGCTGACAGCCTAAAATCTCCTCTTCAAAACGAAAATCAAAGCGGGACCTTGATATTGCGCGGACCGGGTGTTGTTTCGGATCGAGCCCCAGGACGGGGATGCGGACTGAAACCGCTATGGCTTTTTTGATAAAGAATGCTTTTACTTTTAGCTGAGATATGCTAGAGTCAATTTTACATTTAGACAAACAAAGGCTACTGTATCTCAGTAATAAAAGTAGCTAAGGAGCTGCTGTCCTTAATGGTAGTGAGTCAACGTTAGAGACAACCGAGAGAAACCGGTATTGGTGAATACCGCACTATTATGAACGCTCTCAGGTCCGACAGAGCGATTTTTGCTGGAAATGTACCATTGTAACGTAAACACCTCTGTATTCTGAACATGAACATTTTTTTTTCGTTCCTCCTGTTATTATAACCTCTCTAACGTGAACACACCTGCGATGTTTCTCACTCTTTCTACTGTTTGTCATCTGCCCCTTTTGAACTAAAACTGTCTACTGTACGTACGAAAAAAAGAATGACATCACGATACGAGCTAACTTTAGAAGAAAAGTCGAATTAATTAATAATCATAAGGATGATAAGGCGATCAATACCGAAAACACCTTTCAGGTAGATCCTAGGCCAACGAAGCAAATCTAATATCAAGATCTCGCTTTGATTTTCGTTTTGAATTTTTTCGTTTGAGTTTTTCGACCAATTCTAATTTTTGAAACTCTCAAGTCACCGTGTTTTAATTCCGACTGGGAAACTGACATTGAACCAAAACGTACTCCATATTCGTAGTTAGTAGGGTCGATTACATATAAGAAGAGTAGTTAGATAGTTAAAACGATTAATCACTTCGGACGGTTCTCTCGTGAGTGCAACGGTTAATCCGCTTATAAATTCATAGTGGAACCAAAAGCAAGAATCACAAGACTTCAATCTCATTAAACAAGGTGTTCAACCGAAACGTCTCACAGGTAGAATAGATACATTCGAGATAATCTCATCTTTACAAGATCTTGATCAAATCTGCTTCACAGTCATGTTCAACCGTCGTCTTAGATTTACTTTGTTGGCCTAGGATCCACCTGTAAGGTGTTTTCGGTATTGATAGCTTTACCATCTTTATGATCATTACTTAATTCGGTTTTTCTTTTAAAGTTGGCTCGTATCGTGATATCCAGAAATTCGGTATCCAGAATCGAGTAAAATATTGGATTATTTAGATGTATCGACTTCTTTATTGAGTTAACTAGCTTGGGTTGTCCAATACTCAATACTCTATACCGTCAATACCTTCCAAAAGCGGTACGGTTATACGACGTTGGAACATAAAAAGTTTCCACGGCTAAAATCTTCATCCACTCTATTTTGATCACACGAAATGTAAATAATATCGAATGGAAGCTTTGAAGCAACAGCTTCTTGGTATACTTTGGTTAGTTGTGATGCGAAAGAAAAACAATTTGAAAGGCACTGAGCAGAACTAAAGCAAAAGTCTGTCTGTCATCATTGTTGATGTGCGAAAGTAGAACGGAGCGCTCTTTCTGCTTCTCCTAGTATACATGAAAACCTTTCAAGGGTTTTGTCTTCTAAAATTTGAACTGGAATTTTTGTATTTATAGCTGAGTGTGGTAACACTCTATTTCAGTTCGAAGTATCGCAAATTATAAGTTTTCGCAGAGAGGAGTAAACCCTTCACTAAAGACTTGAACCAAACGCTGCAGAAGTATTTTACGTTCTCAGCAGATTATCTATGTATTTGACAGCAATGTCGAAGTTAACAGACGAAGGTTTTGCATTTTCATTTCTTTACTTAATTTACAAAAAACGTATCCCATGAATAACACAATATCTGAATTTCAGAGGAGCCGTTGTGTTTTTAGATAAAACCTTGCTTCGTTCACCAATGATTATCGTTCTCCACTAATATCACACTGTCTGTACTAAAATTTTGCCTTCATGTTTAGTTAAACTGATTGTTAGTTGATGATTTTCTACGAATAAATCATAATTTAATGTCCATTCGTGCCATTTACCATTCAAAGGGATATTTGGTATTCTATGGTCATCTTAAAAAATAAAAGAAAATGGAGAAGTTAAAACTGGCATCTTTTTGGCCATGGATCTTTCAAAACAAAACATGTTGGAAGATAATTAGGATAAAGTATTTCTTGCCATGATAATGCATAATTTCACAAAAAAGCAAGTTGAGTTAATAAACACTTACTCAGATAATCATTGGATAGATTTAGAATAACTACAATATGATCACCTTTATCAGACCTAAAACAGAAATAGATGTTGTACGATATAAAAGATCAAGTTAGAAGTGAAGCAGGAATACCTACCATCGATGATAAACTAATACTTTTCGTTCATTATCTTGATGTAGAAACTGAAAATTTGTTGAATTATAAAATGCACTATTTTTAGTTCTCAGTCGACAGAGACCACAATAAAATTCAAATAAATCAGTATTTAATATATTTGAATTATTTAGTTTATATTCAATTAAGGTCCAATCAATTTTCGACATATCCAAGGTTTTGGATTTATATTCACCAATCTCTTCTCTATAAACACATAAGATACAAGATATGAATAGAGATCTCTCACGTCACATATAAATTACAATACGCTAATTCGTTACCCCATCCAAATCATTGGAATACCAATTGCTGTCATTTGAATTATTGCACCTAGTCTAATACGTTGAAACGCATCTTTACCAAATATATTACGTTCTTTACCTAATTCAACCAATAGACGATGATGATCATGGTTACCTAGGGAACAGATAAAATTTGACATCAAAGCTGAGTTTTAGATAAAGTCAAATGTAAAGAAAAGATATACTAATTTTACTGAGAAATTCACCTCAACGCTACGTATGTCCCATAAAAAGCACCATAAAATCTTGCTCGAGCCTGAAGGTAAGAAGACATCGGTCCATCTCAGCCTACTACAATATGTCAAAAAAATCCATGCAAAAAGTGTATTTCATTCACAAAAGTCTGAGCACCGACTTTCCAGGTGCATTCCCAGTAAATGCAAAGTCGTTATAACTCTTAAATTTAGATTTAATGAATGTGTTTCTATACGTTTCAATCAAAATTCTTTACTCATTCTCACCACTATAATTAACCACATTTGTCACTCCCATAAAACCTTGTCGTCGACAATCAATAACATTTTTTAAACGTTCAATATCAATATTATCATACAACAGACAATCTCGTAGACACCAATAAAATGAATCATGCCAACCTGTTTTGAAGAAAATGACACACATTTCTGCCCTATTATCTCTCACATTTTCCTACTTACATCCATCCATCGGTCCATCAACATTTGTGATACCTATACACAAAGAATAGAATGATACACGACAGTCAGTTAACGGTTTTTTGTGGTCTTATGAAGGTCAAAAAAGAGATAGCTATGCAAATCCATCAGTACAAAGGCTGTATTCGATTAGGTAACTTTTGTAGTTCACAACTACCGCTTGTACGCAGTCATATAAGTGGAACATTTACTCTGTGAGAACAGCGTACTTACATGGTTCATCTGGTAAAAATTCCGCTATCGTATAAAATATTTTTTGAAATCCAAGGGCTGCTGATGTTTTTTTTGCTTCCTGTGTCATCCATCTTAGGAAATCAAAATGTTGTATCTGACGGGCAGCATCAAATCGTATTCCATCAATATGAAATTCTTCAATTAGATAACGAACTGAATCGCCTACAACAAACGCCACGTTTGTAGATATCCTCATTATAAAGTATATAGAAATACTTACAAACAAAATTTCTTGCTGGCCAAATTTTGTATTTCTGATCATAAAATGAATAATTCCATTCTGGTCCCCATGAGAAGTTACGATCTTTTGGATTATGATGGTACCTGAGGAGAACAAGAAATAGTTCTTTGTTCAAGGTTTATCACAACAATGAATATTCACCAGTAATCGTGGTCAATCTGAGTTAATGGTGAGGAACAATCCGAATGATTATAAACCTAAAAAAAATCAGAATTTTATTTGGTGTAAGCAATCTTTTGTCAATGACGAGACACTTACACCATCTAAAATAACTCTAATTCCATTCTTATGCATTTCATCGATCATTTCTTTCATCTGATATGTCGTTCCGTATGATGATTCAATTGCAAATAGATACCGTGGATTGTAGCCCCATGCTGTTGCGAGAAAAGAGGAGAAAATGAAAATTCAATCCTTACTCGTATTTTTTTCTGACCTACAATAATTGCTAGGATGTTCTTGTACAGGCATTAATTCAACTATAATTTAAAGAGTACACATAGAAACGAATAAAGTTTGAAGTTTATTCAGGAATGTATTTGCATTTACTCACTTGCATTTATGCCCAATGTTTTTAAATATAAAGCCTTTTCTATAACATTCTTAAACTGACCACGTGTATGTGTATAGCGATCATTCTCACCACCGGAAAAATCACCAACCTTTGAGGAAAAAAAAAAGGAGCATGGACAATTGTACGTTGCATTGAGTGAAATATAAAATATGAGGCGTGCTTATTGTATACGCCTTACATGTAGTTCATAAATAACTAGTTCTTCATCTAACGGAAGATGACAGTTATCATATTTCCATTCATATTCATCTACAAAAGATAAAAATTGAGCATTATAATTATAGAATTATTGAAAACTAGAATCAGAATTCTTGTTTACCAACAATTCGTTTGCCATTTTTAATTTTCAATATTCCAACATCTTTATGTAGATGATCTTAGAAAGTTGTAAAATGACGAAATATATTAGTAAGACAACTAGAAATTTGTAATTGCTCCGCGTCAAGGCTTACCGTCACATTCTCCAACTTCACGTGCGTAAGGGTCAACAAATGTACTCCAGATAGGTTCTTTATATGTTGCCTATTTATTTTTTTTTAAAAGAGAAGGAAAGTCGCAACAGGTATGAAGTTATAAGAAATGGTTTTATGCTTTACATCCAGTTCTTTCCGTCGATTTTGTTCACAAATTTTATCTATTAATTTTGCATATTCAATTAATTTTTCTTCTTTTTCTTCATCAGCTACAAATGCAAATAATTTTAAGCATCACTGGCTACTTTTTTTATGCATCCTTATGTCATCAAAATCGCCTAACTTTTGCCGATTAAATACGATTTTCTGCTGGTTTTCCATAGTAACAGGCAAAAAAAAATCGCACAATTAATCGCCGATTTTTTGGCTTGTCACTATGGAAAATCAACAGAAAAATCGTGATTAATCGGCAAAAGTTAGGCGATTTTGATGACATGGGTGGGTGAGCAACAAATTATTTAGTTTACGCATCTTCAACGAATGCTTCCCAAGACATCTAGTATCCTGTTACTTACTCATTGTACTATATTGTTCATCTGTATCATAATCCGGCAGTAGAAGAGGTGGTAACGGTTCTGTATGAAACCAGGACTGTAAGAAAGGATAAACAAACAAATAGTTTTATCTGCACTGTTGAGTTTCTACTACAGTTGGAGATAATCGATGTTAGACACACATCTCTAAAAGAAAAGTTTTAATCTGCATGCAAAAACAGAAAGGTCAAGTTGTTTCTACGCAACTATTTTTTTCACACAATATTTCGTGTCCATTTAAAAACGCAGATGAACTTTCATTGCCTGTACTTCTCGCATTAACTGTTGACAAAGCTGCGGCTGTAGTTAACTTCACTCTTTGCTTACTTTCGTAACAACTCGAAATTGATAATGATAAAAACCGTCATCTAAATCAACTATTGTTCGAAAATAACCGTCAGTTTCATCTGCAAAAAAGTAAAAAGTATGGAATACTTGAGCTACTATTTCAGAGATTACTTGAAAAGCAAAGATTACTTTTCTCCATTATGATATCATCCCCGAACTGTTGTACATTGGCATTTTTGATACCTAGAAGAACAATGACAGCTTTTTGTTACCTTCAGAAACAGAGCAGCAAAAATGATGTACGAAGAGCAGCAGCTTCATTGTATGGAGCCAATAATTCTAATGTAAATAGTACCATAATGATGTGCTTTTCTATCTGAAAGAATTAATAACTAAAATAAAGATTAACTGCGTACAAAACTCAAATAAAATTGATAATGCTGTTTCTGACACTTTTTCAAAGCGTTCTCTGTTGTGAAATGATATCATATGACGCTGACCATAATTCAGACACATTCTGAGCGGCTTGTCCACGTAACGCTTCACTCATTAAGTTTTTCTTGAATTTTTTTCATCGGAAAATCGCTAGTGGCACATCGCTAGGCGCAGCTTTTCATGCTGATCACGAGTCTGACTTTTTTTGAAGAAAAAATTAATTTTCAATATAAAACTTTTAATTTAAAATTTTTAAAAACTTTAATTTCAGTTTTCTGACCCGGACATTTTGTTCAAAAACTTTTAAAAACATATCACTGAATAGAGAATTATTTTCTCTACAAAGTGGCTTCATTTTGTTTTGAGATCGATTTCCAGCGGAGACACAGTGGCTGCTCGAACGATTCTACTTCCGCCTTGACCTGAAAGCCTCAGAGAATTTTTTGAAGTTTATTTTTAACTGGAATCTTTTCAGAAAACCTAGTACTACACAGATTATAAGTATGAAGTTTTTCGTATAACGTTTAGTGCCTAAAAATGGTACGACAAAAAGTGTCACAGTAGTACTAAAATGTCAGAGCGTTATTTTACAAAATCGGCTTTCTAGGCGTGCTGAAGGGTTTGGAAAAAGTTCCTTCTACCAAACGACAGTTCGTTAGCTCCTCTATAAACTTTTCTGGACACACTTTTTATTAGCTCTTCTAAATTCGCAGAAATTTGCACTTTAATGAGGAGTAGTTCGAATTTAGGGCCTTATCATAGCGTTATTGGTCTAAAAAGGTTTTCTGGAAGCTCGAGTCTTTAACCAAAAATATTCGTTTTTGTTTTCAAAGTAGAGTAAGAAGAGCCGCATCGAATGGCGGGAAAACGAACTTTCTAGATCTTATAGTTTTGGAGAAAACCTCAAATTACTGTATCAAAAATGTCACAGTGTTATCTTTGGACATGTTGTGAGATATGTTTTCTATACAGCCGTAGAAGTACAAACACGCTAAACACCTAATAGTTGTGCACAGATTACGTTGTAGTATTACCTTATGCTTCAGAAATTCTATGCAAGTGTTGTGGCTGTCATGTGTATACCTAAATATAAATGCGAATTTTTAGTACATTGTCTTTTAATATAAAATGGTTTTTTCCTTCGTTAAAAGGAATGAAATAGAAAAAAGTGACGCACATGGAAAGAAAGAAAACAATGACGCACATAGAAAGAAAGAAAAAGGTAACAGTAGTCACTTGTTTTGTGTCGTATGTGAGTCAGTGGAAACAGAAAAGAAGAGTATTTACCTGGAAAGAAACGAAGAAAACTCTTATGGCTTCGATGATTTATCTTGAAGACAAGTTTTCTTGTGAAATATATTAAAAAATCAAACATCCAAATGAATTCTGACTAAAGATATCGTCATTTGTACCGACAGCAGCAAATACTGCCGTACAGAAGTCAGATTCACTTTTCCTCATGTATATTCATTGCGAGCCATGAAAGAAAAAATAATACGCAACAAAAAATAAACAGATTTACACATTTTACCAATAACCAATGCATTTTTTAGTTATGCCAGGAAAGCGAGCTAGTATCTAATGCCAACAATGAAAAGTGATATACTTCTACCTATTGTATAAGTTTTTTGCCATAAAAAGTCGAAAAGTTATAAAATTATCTGAATTAGATAGTAAAAACGTGATAATTGGATAAAACTAAGTTATAGTGACCACGAATTTGTCTTACCGCAAACTAATCCAGTCGTCATATGTTTTACAATTCGATCATTTCCAGTATCGGCTATATAAATATTATTTGAAATATCCACAAATGTTATAGCTGGAGAATTAAGTTGGCTAAGAGCTAAACCAGGTTTTCACGTACTAACGCCGTTTTGAGCATTACAGCCCAATACTACTGGTGCAGATATTGATGCAATGTAATATAGTTAAGTACTGGCAGTGTTAGTGTCCGGGACTCTGTTGTTCCTGACAAAAAAACGATGAATAATAATTGATCAATTTTTCCCGTAGACTTGAAATTGTGACTGTTTCAACGCATTTTGATATTAGAGTGAGAGCGAGAATAGGCCTAGTGAGCACCACACTAATCTTTTCACACTTTTGCAAAAGTCTCGAGGTTTATTGAATAAAAACACAAAGAACAAAATTTACCTTCACTCGAGGTAGAGATCGTTATTGTTGTACGTGATGACTCAGTTGATATAGCTGACAGTACATGTGCTGTCAAAGACTGTATAATCGTAGTGTCTGTACCTGAAATACAGAAATATAAGTATGTGGATTCTTAGGTCACTCGAAAACCCGGTTGATAAAAAGATTCGAAGCTTTCCGCAACAGAAAAGCCTTTTTGAACTTTTGTTTTGAAACATTTATTAGATGAAAGAAGCAAACAAAACGTAGTACCTGCCGATGTAAATATTGGGCTATCACTAGCTTTTGTTGCCGATACTTCATAAGCAGAAATAGATGCTACAAAAGGTACAGAAGACAGAAAAATTCGTTAGAAAATTAACAGGTGGAACAGCATATGCTATTTTAGGCTGCAAAGCTTGTAATAAACTGCGTTCTATTTATGGGCACGAATAACCGAGCTTTAGTTAGCTTTAGATAACAAAATTTAGATAGGATAGTACCTTTTATCATTATCGTGGTTGGACTTATTGCTGCTGATTCAACCACATTGGACAAAACGGCGGCGAACAGGTAAATAAATGCTGTTTGTTAAGTAAAAAGCGATCAAGAGGAGAATGCTACTGCCTTACTTTCACATAAACATATGCATTGAGTACTTGTGAGGCTAGTAACAGGTTTTTTCTTGGTTTTGTCAATAGCAAAGGGCCTATACAAAAATATACCTTCTGATACTCAAACTCAGTAGTTAACTCCATCACCTCTATATCTTCAGTTATTGTGGTTATCTTGCTCAGTGTTCCATCTGGCATTATTGTGTTATGGAATGCTGCTTCTTTTATTCGATTTTATGTTAATTTTGCTGTTGATACATTAACATTAACAAATTATGCACCATCTAAATTTCAATTACCAAAAACATTGCAAAAAATGTTGCATTTATCACTGAAACCTGATCAAACCGTACACATTTCATATTTAATTGATTTAAATCAGATGTCTGACTTGTCAGATGGATATTATTAAAGCTTAATCCATCTAGTCGTATAATCCACCAGCTGCTTAACTTTACATCCTGTGTCATGTTTATTTCTGCCAATTAATTCTTTTCCTTCCAGAAGTTGTAATACATGCGGTTTTGGAATAAATGTCCCACTGACGATTTGCAGCTCTGCAGGACTTGGTCCAATATTAGGTATCTACTTTTGATATGAAGTCTCATTTCAAAGACAAAGGGCTATTCGAACAACTACCTATCGTGCACGTCTGCTTTAGGTGCATCTTACAATAAAACGCGATTCAACCGTTGCTCGTTTTGGGATGGACGCTTCAAACGCAGTCTAGAAAACTTTTGGACACGCTGATTTTGTGTATCACTCATATACAAATTATATTGTGAGTCAAAGGCTAAACTCTAGGGACGATTCAAATGTTCAGAGTCTGTTCCTCCTTCACCACACTTATTACCCACTATAACTTCTCTTGTTCCATTACGGACACTAATTCGTTGTAGTGAAAAGAAATTTAAGGAAAACAATAGACAGTCATCTTCTTACATATCGACAGTTGGAAACGGTGGTCATCGAAGTCGAATCGGTCATCAATTCGAGACCGCTCGGATTTGTTGGCTCGACATTGGTTGATGGAATTACATTAACACCAGCATTATTTCTGGGTATCGATCATCGCACTGGGTTTCCAGAAATCGATATTGACGAGGACGATGCAGATTTTAAATTAAAAGAAGATTCGTCAGAAACATTACTCAAAAAACTCAAGGAAGATCCCAAAGTATTAGATATTTTTTGGAAAACATTTCGAGATGATTATCTACTTAGTCTTCGAGAAAGAAAAAATGAAAACAAAATTCGAGGTGCAGCTTGCGATGTACCCCAAGTTGGTCAAGCAGTTCTGATCAAAGAAAATTTGCCTAGAGGATTGTGGAAAATTGGTTTGGTTCAACGTATATTGCCTGGACCGGACGGGGAAGTGCGGTCGGCGGTAGTGCGTACGTCAAAGGGCAAACAATTTAACCGATCGATAAAACTACTGTATCCCTTAGAATGTATCAACAAAGAAGAAAAAATTGTTGAAAAGATAACACTTGTTAACAATGGCGAAGAAGAAGAAAAAGAACAAATAAATTTAAAATCGCAACGTGGGGCGGCCGGTCGAGCCAGAAAAGCTATTTCCGAACTTTTTCGCCGTGAGTGTCGCGCCCAGCGCGATTTTGATAACTAAAAGTATTAAAATAAAGATAGAGAGAACTTTGAAACATTTTTTATGTATGTACACATTCCAGCGCTTTATACAAGTTTTTTTTTACATTTCATAGAAGACGGTCAAGGTATAGCGCCAGAAATAACATCATGATCGTACTAGAATGAAAGCTCCGAAACGATCTTTCTGGTTTCTAGCTGAAGAGCTGGCTTTTTTGTATATGAACTTATTTTAGAATATAGGAAGAAAAAGAGAATAAACAACAAATAGAAGTGGCTAGAATTTCTAGACGCCACCTCGAACAGTATAAAAAGACGAATTTGCCTAACAATATACACTGTTAGATTGCATAAAAGAATTTTGTATCTAGAAGATTGTATTAACCAGACCTTTTGGATCATTGTTACTTATCGTTTTTGCATTTGGAAATAAAACGAAAAATACAAAAGAATTGTGTAGTGTTTTAAGAGACAAAAAATTTACGTCTCTTTATTTTCTGGTACGAAATTTCAACAGCA
>CAJNOQ010006040.1:0-14237 GCA_905250885.1 Didymodactylos carnosus
TACGTTTTGAACTCATATGGATTTTTCAAACCGAAGGTGTTAATCCATGGTGTTATCTTTCATTCAATGTGGTTTAATGGTTCATTATATATATTCATCGGCTGGTAGCTGTAAGTCTGAAACGAAACATGAAAGTCCTTATCACTTTATAATAAGTACAGTAAATACCATTTAGTTAGCCCAGAATAATAATGTTGCACTTACGTGCGTTTAAGTCAAATAGTATATTTTCCTGTTTAGGCTCCTTTTGACTATTGAAAAACACGTCCGTGTTCCTATTTTGTATTTTCTAGCTTCGTAAGTCTATTCATGTCCTGGATTATCGGTCAAATGACCAAAATGTGTTGTTGATGTCTTCTCAACGACAATCACATTACTGTCGGAACTGCATGTTCAGGTAAACTGCATCTACTCAACAGACATCCAAACAAATCGCACTTGACTATCGAATGCTGCAGATTGAGTCATTCGAACTAATCCGGCTAGCAGCAGTATTACTTTCATTGTTTAATTTTATTAATATTCGACGTTTCTAACTGTGCAAAGTTCATTTTCAAGAATAAAGCATAAAAATATAAAATATATAAGTGTACCAGCGTACGTAGACTGATGATAAGTGTGAGGTTTTGCATAACGATCAGTTATATTGCGATGAGAATAAAAGCACGTCCGGTATTGAAATACCGAGGACTGATAAAAAGAAACAGTTACACTCTTTATAGAAGTAATGGTATTATTCAACATAACGTAAACATTTTTGTTTAACGCACCGTTATTTTGTGTACAATCAAACAAGGTAAGCTTAGAATAAAAAGAAGAAAGTAATGAATTAATTCGAGTGTGCGGTTTTTTATATTTAATTATTATATTCAATACACAATCTATACATCATCACTATCTCTCCCATATATCAGTTTCGCTATTATTCCATGAGATTATCGAGCTGAGAATATGATGGAATTGTGAAAGAATGATTTTCTTCCTCTGCAAAAAAGAAAAACTAGACTGAAATGTTGTCAGTGCCTTTAGATTTTGTAGTCGATAAACTGACATCATTCATTAATTAATTCGTAAATAACAATAAATATAGTAAAAACGAGAGTCTTTCAGAAACGCCGCTGACCACTCAGAGGTATCCAATATCCCCGACTGATATCAGTGAAAAATAACGTAGTTCATCTATGTGACAACGGCAAATCATTTAATAAGAACTGAGCTAGAGCACTGCAGTTTTAGGTACTTTACACTTGTACCCGTGTTGAGCAGAAATAGAACCGTACCGAACAAGATTAATAAATAGGAGATTAAGCGTCAGAGTAATGAATCCCAAATGAATTTGACATTGAATTTGACAATACAAACTTCCCCTTGTACAATACGCTTGATACCATGAATCTGTTATACGTTCTTTCTAATTTACAAGTACTTCCAGATTTTAGATTGTCAATCCAATAAGTACAGACACAGATCGGTAAAAAAATTTTCAAATTTAGACCATGCACGAATTTGTACTTTTTAAATTTTTCATTCTAGACCCATAACGGGTGTGGAACAACTTTGCAGAACTCTACATATAAAAAGAAAAGTTGCAACTTAATTAAATTCTAATATATTCACACTCTGATTGCAGATGAATTAGCCGAGTACTTTGTAAAAAGAAGGAATCTTTTACAGAAAACACCATTTTTCATTAATGCTCTTACCAGGGGTCGCGGGATGGGACGAAAATTTCTACAGAAATATATTTTCATCTTGTGCCGCCCCATCTTATGAACGTTCGAAAAATTCTCATCCCGTCTTATGAGCTTCAAAATATTTTCGTCCTATGAGATCCCATAGGATCCTATTAAAATGTTTTTCTTACAAACTAGTTCTTGTTAAGCAGAGTTTCTGCGGCAGTTGTTTTTCTAATTTCAACGTATGAAACTGTAAACATCTGCTATTCTATATTACATTATGTTACATTTATAAATCACTGGATTTTTGTCCTAGAAAAAGATAAGCTACCCATTAACAGAACAAAATAAAAAGCAACTAATGATATCTGTCATTTTGAACTATTCATCTTTTCTACTGATCTTATAAATAGAATATTGTCTACTTATTCTGAATTTAAACTTGTTCGTCTTCCGTTACTCACATTACCCGCACCACTGAACTGATGTTCCACTCTGATGTTGCAGGAATTGAGTAAATTTGTCAGAGATAGAACAAAGATAGAATACTCAAAAGAATAAGAGAACAATGATAAAACAGCCTGGATAAGATGAAGTACAATACATATATGTAAAAAAAGAAGAAAACTTACTAGAACAAAATAGAATATAGATCACTACGTACAGACAAGGAAGAAAATATCATGTACTAAGAGAATCGGACAAGGTTACGAACCTGGTTATGTGACCAACCGCATGAAATATAACAAGCCGGGTGACCAACACATGACAACTTCAGCTTAGTTTATAAGTGAATCTAAAAAATTCAACAATACAACAGACTGATTTGCCATGGAATGAAATTTTTGTCCCACCCCATATATAGTTTCAAAACTTTTATCCTATCCCGTCCCGTCCTACGGTTTGTTTATCTTGTCCCGTAGTATCCCATGAGATTCCTACCTCACGACGACCTGGCTCTTACACTGAAAAGATTTTGAGACATTATGAAAAACTTATTTTAGACTTTTCAGAATTTCATAAAACTCTTCAGGTTATTTGAAAGAGCATTACAAACAGTATTCAAAGGAGAGCAATTGCAAAGATTTCTTTTAGAAAAATAAATCAAATTTCGCTTTTTGGTCGAAATCAATAAAACATGAGTTTTCTTAGATCTATTTTAGAGCCTCTACGAAAAATAACACCAGTTTTCGAGAAAATTTCTGAACTTAAGAAACTCCCTAGATCTCAGGAATTGAGTACAATCTTGAAAAAAATGGAGAGCGGATCTTCTTTCTTCCGTTAGTTGATCGTTCAGTCTGACTCTTTTTAATGTTTGTCATTTTGTAATTGATTAAGGGATTGAGAGAGGTTTTCTTAAACTTCAGAAAACAATAGACTTTTATATTGACTCGAAAGGCTTGGTAAAGGTCAAAAATCAATTACTAAAGCTTTTTTGAGGATCTTGAAAAATAAAAATCTTTAAGGTTTCTTAAGAGTTTAGCAGCTGTCTAAATCTCAAAGCAGTGGAATAAATAGTCACTTTCTTGAACTCCTAGTTAGTGCTGTAGATGACGCATTTTTTTTTTTTGAGTGGGTATGTAGTCAATAGCCCTCAGAACAAGCTATTGCAAAAATTCAAGTAAAATTACAGAAGTATTAAGTGCTGGAAGAATGATCGAAGATTACTTCTCACAGGGTAGATAGCCGATTTTTGTAATCAAAGCGAGTGTCCTACGGGTAACCTCCAGTAGAATAACCATCACTTTAATGTTGCTAGACTAACGAGAGAAACTCTCGAGGTGTTTAATCGCTTTTGAGCCGATGTTTCGCCCACAAATAGGGGATTTCTGTACTCTATTCTGTAAGAGTGAATCTATAGATATAAGCGTGTATTCTCTCTCTCTTGTGGTGGTGTTACTCCAGGTTGCAGTGTGTATAAGTATGTTTACTTTTTCTACTTTCCTACAGCAGCTCTTTCTTTGTAAAGTCAGCTTTGTTTGTAAAATAAAATCAAGTTCAAGGATCTCAAGGCTAGAATAATCCTAAGTTGGTTCGGTTGTCTAAGCCTCTGGAGTCGAGTTATGCATTTTTCAAGTTTTTGTAAAAAATGCAGCAGACTCACTTAATCCATATGATATCTAGCACGATATACAAAAGTATCGGCTCAGACGGCTAGATATACCCCACCTAGTAAATGAAAAAATTCTATGTACCATCACAGGATCTGTAAAAAAACATTTCTGAAAACCTAAAGATCTTGAAATTCATTTTGAAAATTTTTTAACCATACCAGTGAATAACCCGTGCAATTCTGCACAAAATGAGATGTCAACCAAGGTTCCATTAAAACATAATGAAGAAAATACGAAACGGATCAAAACTTTAGCATGGAGTGAAAACATCTCAAAGCATTTATGCCAATAATTTTATAAAGTCTATAACTCAGTCATTTATATGATGGAAAGTTGGTTGACATCTCGTATTTTGTAGAACTGAACGGGCTGTCGACTGGTGTGGTGGGAAAATTTTCAAAATGAATTTCAAAATCTTTAGGTTTTCTGGAAAATCAGAGTCTTTTTCCACAAACTTGAAAGATACATAACTCGACTTTAGAGGCTCAGACAACTGAATCAACTTAGGATTATTCTAGTTTAGAGATCCCGTACTTGTAGGCGAAATATCGGCTTAAAAGCGATTAAACACCTCGAGAGGTTCCCTCGTAAGCTTATTATCAGCGAGAAAAAGACATCAGGCGATAACTGATGCTTTTTTGGACGGAGTAAAATTTGTGATCGTTGCGAGAAACATCGTGTAGCATCGAATAATCCAAATTTTTGTTGACACAATTTTTGAATAAAAATTAAAACAAAAATACACGTCACACGATGGATTAGACGAAACTTAAACGAGAACTTTTTCTTTTATGTGATCGTTAGATAATGTAGATGTGTTTGATTTTATTGCACCATTTTATATGTTTCTTGTTCTTTAGGAATATTAAAAAATGAACAGTGCACTAATGATGTATCTGGTCTGTTATTTGGTTGTTGCTCTTACACTAATTGTTGTTGGTTCTATCTCATACAATGGTGTTAAAACTAATATTAGTACCAAAGATGATAGTTTTCTTGTTAAATGGTCGGTAGCAGTAGTCATTTTTCTTGGATGTGCATCGATCTTAGTCTATTGTTTTGGTATTTCTCAAAAATGGATGAGATTTAACGATTTTATAATAAAATTTTTGATGTTGCTCATTAGTCATATCATTTTGGATATTAGTGCCATGATAATTATTGTAAAATTAAATCGACATGTAAATGATGTAACGGCATTTGGCAGTTATTTATCCGGTTTATATTTAATTGTTTCATTATCAATTATTTTCCAATTAGTTGGTATTGTCTATTTTTCAATTGCTAATTGGTATGGTGATTACATAGATGATTAAATAGTTAGCAAGATTTAGAAAAACAAACAAATGACAGTTTTCAAGTGATTTTTCATTCTTAATTTAATAAACATAATCTTTTCCGTTGAAAACAGTTTATTCTTAAAGCTTATGAGTGATGGAAAGGCAATTAACGTTGGCTCGAACCGCACTGAAATAGAACGTAGTATGAACCCAGTGGCGTTACTCTTGCACCACAACAACTCCTTTTCGCCTCAAATGATTGTATCATAAACAACAATAAATTCTACACTCTGTCTTTTTGAAATACCAGATTCCAGTAGAAAATTATGAACATGAGAAAGTATTACCAATATTAATGTGATACTTCCACTATGTGCTTTTCGCTAACTTTCCTGTGGAGGATAAAGCATTCTTCTTGATGCTCTGTTCATACAAACAAACGTTGAGTCCACTAACTATTCTCCTCTTCTGTATTGAAATAAACATATTTCCTTTCAATGCATTAGCATAGTATCACTCTACAACTAACTATTTTATTACTTTTTTTAAACATTTAACGAGAATGAAGAAATAGCAAAAGATTTATTTTGTTTTTATTAATTTAATCACTATTATGTCTGACGATCAGGGTTATTATCAGCATCTCTCCTAACACTATCATATCAAGAAGATCGAAGTATAGTAGTTTAATATCAATCATACCTCAAACTATTTCTTTTGAATACATAAAATTAATCATCCTAGACACAAATTACGATTTAGTGTATTAAATCAAGATTCATATCCTGCTTAGTTTATTTATTTTCATACAAATGTTCGGTTACCACAGTTGTGCGGTATTTGTTTCCTTTGTTTTTAATCTCCTTTCTATCTTCATTATTCAAAGTTTTGAGTCTTAGGTAAAACGTCCGTCACCACTTCACCGTACTAATTCCAAGTTCTTTTTTGTGCAACTATAATGTGTTCATCTTCTTTTACATATATATATGTAAAAGAAGATGAACGCATTATAGTTGCTGCGTTATACTTTTCGAAAAATTTGAGAATTAATGGGTCAAAAATGTAACAGTGTCACGCTTGGACAAGCCGATATGTTGTATGTATTTTGTAAATGTTTGTATGTAATAGAAATCTTTACTAGTTTTACCCGTGGAATAACTCGGATTCATTTAGCCGCAGCCTCGAAATGAGCTTGCTTTCATCTTTTATAACGCAACACCTACATTCATCAGGCCATACGTCCCGAAGTAGGTTCATCCCAACAAGTTTTCTTTACAGTATTTTTATATATTTTGGTTTCTTATGAAGTCCTATCACCATAATTGAAAATAAAATTTATTAAAAATGAAGTTTTATGTTCAAGAAACTAAAGCAGATGATATGAAAAAGTATGTGTTTGCTGCTGAATAATAAAAATTGACAAAACGAAAAAAAAAACGAAAACAATAATATTTAACAACTAAGAACAAAAAATATCAGAAATAGTGACACATAAGATTCTCTCAAGACAAAATATCGACTTCAATATCTTCATCACATTTCGTCAATTCCATCACTTCATGTTTTAAAAAAAGACCCGATTTTTGTTCTTTCATTGCTTGCCGCTGTTCTTTACGTTGACGTAATCGTAGAATTTTCTCGATTCGTTTCAATGGATCTTGTTGACTGTTCGTACCACCAGAATTTGCTGATGATGATTTATTTGAGAGACTATTTGTCTCCGAGAGAGTGTCCTGTTTAGTATTACAAGTATTATCATTAAAGGTTTCAACATTAAATTTGATAATATTTCGAATACGTCGATATTTTTCATCATTCATTGATTGAAAATCTAAGATAAATTCAGTCTGATTTTTTTGAATTTGTACACCGTCTGGTTGTAAAATGCGAATAATTTCTAATTGTTCACGACGTCCTAAATATTAAAATATCACTTGAAAAGTATCTAGAATAGGCATATATTTTCAATTAACTTACCCAATTGTTCATTGATAATTGTTGTCAATTCTGTGATAGTATTTGATTGTTCATCTGGTGACATTTTTGCCCATGTTTTAGTGATTGATGAACGTTGTTTTTTTCGTACTTGTTTTGGACTTGGTGGTGCACTTCGACTTGGACGAGAACTCGTAGATGTTGAATCGCCGATTGTTTGCTGTTGTTGTACTGTAGATAATGTGGTCTCAAGTAAAATTGGTTGTTGTGTTTGTTGTAATTGTAGTGGAAAACTATTTTGAGGTGTTTGCGTTGAAAAATCGAAAAAAGATGAATAATTATTTAATGATTTCGTGTCACTATTCACCACGTACGAATCTAGACAATCGGGTAAATCGTAGTCGAGAAAATCAGAGATGTTTGAATTAATGAAATCAGCTTCGATACCTAAATAGATACGAGTTCTTCATCTATCTATTGAAATAACTTCTTTAAAACTCACCTAAGAACATATCATCGATCGTATTACTATTTCCCGTTCCATTACCCATATCTAGATATAAATCATCTGAACATTCAGATAGTGTTCGTCGATTCATTAACGACTGTAACGTTGTTAAATCGGGCTGTGAATTTGATCGTGACATGCCGACAGCTGCTAGATTTAAAATATCATTATCCAAAAAATTTTCCATAGATTTTGTTGGATCAGTAGTGTATGATGATAAATGACTACTCATAGTAGAGTTAGAAGAGGTGGAAATAGAGTGATGAGTAGGTGTTGATAGCATAGACATCCATGGACTTGTAATTGTCGACATTATATTGTTGTTATTATGATTTAAACCACTGTCCACCCAAGAGGAGACAGGTAACATCATTTGATTTTTCTACAAGAAAATAGATATTAAACTAATGACCTACGATGATGTAAAATTCAGTTTCAAGACGACTTTAGAAAATATCAAAAAGACACGAAAAGGTCAAAAAATGAATTATATTTAACAGTTTTTAGAAAACGCAAAAGTAACGCGTTTAATTGAACAATTTCTTTAAACAAAATGTCCCTGAGTAAGAATACAACATTAAATGTTATATTTTTATTCTATTCATTCTAATCCGATAATAATGTTCGTTTACACCAGAATCGAGCACGATGATCATCTGAACATGATACAAATGCTGGTGTTATTGGACTATGTACAATACATTTTACTGGTGCATTATGACCCAGTCCTAGCAAACGTTGTCTTTCAGCATTTCTCGAATTCCAACAACATAGACTTGTCGCTTTTTCATCTGGATATAAAATATAATCTTCAGTATGATTAAAAACACATGTAGCCCGATGTTCTTGTTTCGCCATTGAACCAGCGCCAGTATAATGAATTAGACAACGCTAAAGAAAAAAAAGCTACGTATGTTATTGAATAAATAATTTAGAAAACCAATCGACATACCGCTGTCGATAATTCCCATAATCGAACTTGTGAATCTTTACCACTTGTTAATAAATATTTTGAATTTTTAGTAAACAATACACTACAAACTTCTTCATTTGCATGGGCATTTTCAAACGTATTTACACAACGATTCGTTACTCCATCCCAAACTTTAAATGTACCATCTTTTGATGATGTAGCAAACATTCGGCCATTTGGTGACCATTTCAAACACGTAATGGCTTTTGAGTGTTGTTCTTGTGGTTGAGCTGAGACAAAACATTTGCCAGTTTCAACATCATACAGACGTACAATCGGATTTTGAGTACCAACCAATAACCAATCACCTGAAAAGAAGACAATGATGAGTAAAGATGGAGTTGAGTGATCAAACAGTTTACTTTTTACCTGATGGATGAAAACTTAGACATCGAATTTGATCCACTTCTGACATTGTTCGAAATGACTTTTTTGTAGTTGGTTTAGCATATTCAAAAAATTTAATTGTATAATCTCTTGAACCACTAACCAAAATTGGATCATAGGGATGAAAATCAAGACATGTTACTTCGTCAGCATGATCGTATAATGTACGAATAACCGGATGATTTTCTAAGTTTTGATCCGATTGAGATGGAAAATCCAGATTTTTGATTAACATTCTAAAATAGACATAAAAATGATTCTCCGGAGTGGCTGACTAATCAAGGACCATTTTAGTACGTAGTATAGCTACGGAATCAAGTTGAAACAGTACAGGGCACTATAATCGACTACTCAACTAACGAGAGAACCTCCCCAAATTTTAACAAAATGTAGTGGGTTGTAGGTAATTGACCATGTTAATTTCGAGTATGATATTCATTTGGGTTCATAGGTCTTTCCTTGCCGATTTATGAAAAACCAGCTTTCCAGCAACCTCGAAAAATCCCCAAAACTTCTTCTAAATAAGTCACAATTATAGCCCGCGAAATTCTGATCAAAATGAGATATCTCCCAGCTCTACACGACCTTTCTATGCAAAGTTATAGAATTTACAACAAAAGTTCTAAATTCATTTTTCCATTTTCTTTCTGTAGCTCTGAGGTGACAATGAACATATAGGGCTTTTCCTGTAAACTCTATAACTTTGCAAAGAAAGATCTTGTAGAGCTGGGAGATGTCTCATTTTGATCAGAATTTCGCGGACTATAATTGTGACTTATTTAGAAGTTTTGGGGATTTTTCGAGGTTGCTGGAAAGCTGGTTTTTCATAAATCGGCAAGGAAAGACCTATGAACACAAATGAATATCATATTCAAAATCAGCATGGTCGATTACCTACAACCCACTACATTTTGTTAAAAAAAACGAGAGTACATTTGGGAGGTTCCTTCGTAGGCTCAAGTTATGACATTGAGCTAAAGCAATTTTTTATATACCTGTCTACATCTAATATTTTAATTGAAGCATCAGCCGATCCAGTGGCAATAACAGATCCTGTTGAATCGAATACAGCTGTTCTACATGGTGCTTTATGAGCGGTGACATAACATGTTTCATAAGAACCAGCATCGGGAGTAGAAATTAACGAATCTGATTTATAATCAAAATCCAAACCTAAATAGAACAAATATTTTCACTTCTCCGTTCAAACAAAACAAACATTTTCACACATAATTTCAACTATAATCGTACCAATATCTTGAATATTTTCAGTTACAATTGATGTTGTAATAGATCTTTTTGTACTTTCGATATCTTCTTCTGCTTTCAATCCTAGACGAACAATGTGAGTTAAACGATCCGATGGAGGGCACGGTGGGGCAGTCTAAACAAAAATGATGATAATTAGAGAAAAAATAAAATAAATCATAGCCAGCTATAACGACAATAGTTTTCTCACACGGACCTGTAACAGATTTGATAATTGAACGGCAAGCTGTTGATGTCCATCATAAAAGAATTGACTAATAATCAAACGATACGTTGTCTCTCTTAGACGAGTTTCACTTCGGATCTAAAGTAAAAGTGTATGAGAATATTGATATGAAATGTATTAAAAATAAATACGTACGATTTGATTATTGTTAAGAGAGTTAAGAGAGGCAGTGGTCGGTTTCGACTCAATATTCATTGCGGGCTTTAGATCTAGAAGATAAAAAGATAAATAAACTCGACAAGCTCGGACTTACGATATTTCTGGGAGTCAGATTTCGATTTGAGATCTTTTTTAAAAAATCAGACTTGGGCTTAAGTTTTTATGTACTTCGAGTCTGATCGATTCAAGTTTTTAGATAAATGAACAGAAAATTTTGATTTTTCCTTTTGTTGTTCTGGGTTCAAATGCTTGTATGTATCATGCAATTTGATTATAGGCTACTCGTTCAATATCGAGAACATTACTCGCTCTAAATATTGTGATGACTACAGTACGTTGTTCGCTAGTAAATAAGAAAAATAAACTACAGCAATAAGGAAAGGATCTAAACATTAGTGAACTAGGATTGGACTCTGGACCCGATTATAAGTATTTAGGACTTGGACCCGAATTAGATTTTTAAAGATTCAGACTCGACTTGGATAACCCTCCGGACGCGCCCAGCTCTGTAAATGTATTTACTGATGAACTTAAATGGAAATAGCATTCAGTAGTCAAAGATACGTTTTAATCAACTACTTGCAAAAGCTAACACATTTTTGAACTTCGGCACGTATCGGACGAGTATTCGTTCCATACCGTACATTACAGAACACATAAAATCAGTGTTTCTAATGATTGGTAAAAAAACTGTGGAAAACCATTTTACTTAAAATTCTCATTAGAAACACTGCACGAAATCACAGGTTTAATAATAAAACAAATTAGTTTATTACATACGATATTGTCTACACTATGATTTCATTTACAATGCAAAATAGCTGTAGAACTATTGAGGTTTATTTGTATTGTAATGAGATAACTACCAGTACATAGGCTGATATAAAAAGCTCTAATCACCGAGAGATAAAAATTCGCTATATTGATATAAATTGAGATGCATTAATGAGAAAAAACTTTTGCCTTAGTATCTGTTGAAAATATGTAAAATATAGATCATGTACAAGTGTAAAACATGTGAAGTAATCTTATGGGACTCAATTAACAATCAAAATATCCAATTTCAACAGAATATTTCCTTCTCCACTCTGACGCTAACAATACTAATGAGGGAAAAGGTTTTGTTTTTGAATAGTTCCATTGATGAAATATTGAAACATAATTATTTCCTTTCGAAAATGACCAAAAAATGCCTAAGAGGAAGTCATTTAAAATTTCAACAAGTAAGATTCACACAATAATATAAAGCGAAATAAAATATGCGTCATCCTTCTTTTTAGCATATGTCAGACTCTCTAGCATATGATCAGTCGAGAGAATGGACCATTCTTAAACCACTTTTTGACCGCTGCTAAAGTACGATTTTGGTGTTTTGCAGATGGCACTACCATTCAGTAACTCTGATGGCAATAGTTCAACGTTTACTACTGTTCTTACTATTCTGATTCTAAAGCAATACCTGTTCGATGCTTACAGGGTTATCAAAAAGATTCGATTTTCATTTTTTTTCTCATTATTTCGAACTAAATTTCGAAAGCGCATGCTGCAGTGTGCAGGGGTTGCTGGCTGTGGCGCCCTAGGTGACAACCCTGCGTTAGAAGTAATGAAAATGTTGCTTATCCCAGTTTAGAATGCTCCGTGAAGGAAATGCAGTATTACCTCAAAGATGTAATTTTGTCCAGACTTTTGCTGAAAAATCGAAAACTACTCGATATCTATCAGCCGATAGACTGGAAAAATGTGATATGATCTTAATTTTCGTTGTGATAGAAGACTGCTCTAACCTTCGCTATATATTTGAATTCCAAAAACCTGAATCAAGATTTCTGAAACAATGACTAGAATTTACCACAGTGAACTAGAGACATAAACGAGTTGAGAAAATGTAAACCGAGCTGAAACCGGTTGAGAAACGGTAAACTGATCCGGTCTGAAAGTGTAACTGGGCCAGTCCAGCCGGAATTATAACTCACACTGGTGAAAAATCGGCGAAAAACTGGCGAAATTTTTTAAAAATCGATTTTCAGAACCAAAAAAAAGGGATATTTCACAAGTAGGTTAAACTGATTCTTATCTATCGATCGATATAAAAATATCGATAAAAAAATAAAAAAAATTATCTTAAAATTCATTAGCGTTAATTAGTACTAATCAATCTCGTTCTCTTTTCTATATATATGCTTTGGAGTAATTATGATCAATCCGTGAAAATTACATGGAACAGACAGAATATGACGTGTGCCGGTCTCTAGAAGCCGACTTTTAGTCTAGTTCAAGTGAAAAATATGATCAGAATATTATAATTAATTACATATGTAAAAAGCGAACGAAAAACGCGTGTTTTTAACGAGTACTGTGCATAGAATGAACATCATTAATTATAAATGCATTTCTGTTCATTAAGATTAGCATTTTTTAAAAACACATAATGTCAATCGTCCCACTTGGAATACAACACACAACATACCCAATGACACAAAAATGACGTCGAAAATATAACTGTTTGTCAAAAACTTGAAAAAGATGCTTTTTTTACTAATGATTGAAATAAGATACTATTTAATTCGTATACAAATTGAAATGATAAAAATACTAATCGCATATAAATGTACAGAAGATACGAGTGCTTATTTTCAAGTGGGACGATTGACGTTATGTGTTTTCAAAAAACTTGTTGGTCTATTAGAACAAGAATTTGATAATGTACATGAAAAGTTCAAGTGGATCGTTATCCGACTGCTACTTAAGGCTCTAACTTAATTATTGTGTTAATCTTAATGAACAGAAGTGCATTTATAATTAATGATATTCATTCTATGCACAGTACTCGTTAAAAACACGCGTTTTTCGTTCGCTTTTTACATGTGTAATTAATTATAATATTCTGACGACATTTTTCACTTGAACTAGACTAAAAGTCGGCTTCTAGAGACCGGCACACGTCATATTCTGTCTGTTCCATGTAATTTTCACGGATTGATCATAATTACCCCAAAGCATATATATAGAAAAAATGACTGTCTCTTTTAATGTTCGTAATTTCTCATTAATTAATTCAGGTCAAGTCCGAATGATGTACAATTCACATGAGAAATAGCGCTAAGAATTCTCTACAAAACTGTATATATGACTGCGAAATTAGTTGTGTTTTCGCGGTAAAACATTTGAAGTATTAGAGTAAATCGATTTTCGAAACCTTCTCCCCTATAAATCTGTTCAAGCATAATGTCGTACAAGAAAAGCATTATGAATTAAAACAAAAGACATCAATAAATTTTTCAGAAAATTAACATCTCCTCATCATAAATCGAAAACTGTCGAACTAAGAAAATGCCATAAATAACTGATTACTAGAGGTCGATTTTTTGCGAATTACATGGTTTTATGATCTTTCTATCGAGCTCTATATTTTTTCCATCGTGTGTGTCGCTCAATGAAGCTACCATTTGATGCGGAAAGTAAGCTAGTCTAGGAGAGTAGAAAATGCTGCATCTTTTGATTATAAACTGAGCCTTTGAAACATTGCTTCAGTTAGAGAAGTTTAGCTTTCGAAAGTGATTAGTTATTTCTGGGCCACCTGGTATCTACAGGGTGTTACATAACCTTTTTCTCCCCCCCTACACGACCTAAAGGACAGATAATATCAGAAAGTATTTATACCAGGTTAAAGCCCATCAAAAACTAGATTTATGAGTGTAATTGATATTCCG
>CAJNOQ010006041.1:0-14237 GCA_905250885.1 Didymodactylos carnosus
TTGGAGGCCTAGCGGCCCGTCTCATGTTAGTATTCGGAATCAGCACACTCGATTACCTATTGTTCGTTAAGTTTTAAGCTAGAAGCGATTTATCACTTGGTGTCCTTTCCTCGTTAGAGCAGGGGGGCGTAAATTGGAATGACCTACTGCACACAGACAGAAGTTTAGTTTTTATTTTTCAAAAGCAGGGGAGCGTGAGGGGCGTAATATAAGCAAATTCCAGAAGTAGGGGGGCGTTACGCCCTTGTGTCTCTGATACAAGGTTACTATGACTTTTCTTTTTGAGCATATCGCATGAACTGCAAGATATCTTTGTTCATTAAGTAAAAACATTGCTCGTGCTTCGAGCTCTTAGAACAAATAGTATCTTGCGTCTTTGTAGATACCTAGTCGTTGAGCTGTCAGCCGTTTACTATTACTCTTTTCATTCATGGGATCTGTTAATCTGGGTTTAATTATAGTAAAACAACCGTTTCCATTATTCTCAGCATCACCGGATTGGTCAATATCCATTTCTTGAGCATCCTCATCTGAAAACATAAACAATACTTTGATAAGCTACTGTGAACATAGCAACGTCACTTCGAAATCGAACACATACAAACAGGATAATAACCGTTAAAGAAATTGATTGAAATAAATACTGTCGGTTGCGAAAAAAGCCTGCCTGAATTAATTTACTCAAACAAATCTAACAAGTCTTCTTAAAATAAATTAGAAAGTTATTTTCAACATTCTCACTTAAGCATCTGAATAGAAAACTTCTTCTCAACTCTAGACTAGGTGTTTTTGTATTAGAAATTGCCAACGTGCCTCCGTACTTTAAGGTTGCCGTGAGGAATTTATTGGCAGATTTGAATAGCGTCAAATATACTTTGTTCAACGCGCTACCTAATGATGCAAAGTTTTGCTCCACGTGGTCTCTTTCTTAGAAAAGTTTGGGAAGGAAATACGACGTATATTTCAACGTCCTCTTAGAAAATTCAATCTTCTCGTTCCAATGAATCGATGCAAATCCGTCATTGCAACATATTCTTAAGCAAATAGTGTCAGCTATCTGCTGGTACAAAAGTTTTCACTTTGGGTAGAAGCAAGTTGGTAAAAGCTAGTAATTTTTCGAATAAATGACATTTCCGAACCCCACCTTCCGTTAATGTTCATTTTGTAAATTTTTCTAAACTTCAACAAGACTCAAACTTACACCAAAATGATCGCCAGGATGTGCTGTACCTATAGTGCATGCACAAAAATGCACAACTTTTCTCATACAGAGTTATGGGTTTTGCAGAAGACCCCGGTTTTTGAGATAAAATCTATTTTCTCAGCCCAGGAACACTTTTATTAAAAAATAATGAGATATTTGGAATCAGCGCGCAAAACTACATCGAATAATCCATAATTGGTTAGTTTTATAAATAAAACATTTTTTGACCGACTTTCAGGGGAAGGATTTATGTTTTTTCGAATTCGACTTTTTTTTACTTATATTAATACACATAATAACACTGTATTATGCGAAAATAATCATTTTTAACTCAAAAAAGCAGATGTCCGCCTGCTCTATAGAAAAATGCCTACTGTGTGATGAGACAAAGTATACCTTTTTGTGAATGCTGCCCCATAATTCTCATTATTTGCTCATCTACCAATTTAATTGATTGTTTTTGTTGTTTTAATTTTTCTACACCACGCGGATTTACTAATTCTAAATTTGTTGGATAATCAGCATTTTGTTTAACTCTTCTTAAATAGCTTTCCAATGTCCAACCATAGTCATTAAACAATGTATGTTTAAATCTATCAAATTCATTTTTATTAGTAAAGTTAAAATTTCTAATCCAACTACGAACGTGTTTTGCTGATGTCTTTAAAAACTTTCCAGACGATAAAATGTTTTTTTCAACAAGATTCTTTAGTAACTGCTGAGCATTAATATTTCTTCTTTTTGCGTTATGAAAAATACAACCACCAGCCACTAATTGATTAGTATAAAGTATATTAAAAGGTAATTCGAGTATTTTTTTCTCATTATCTTTTGTTTTTTGAGCTTGTTCAATTGCACTCAGTTCACATTTAAACAATTGTAACCCTTGAGGATAGAATAACTCATCATACATTTTTACAGCTATTTTAACTGCATCCAACGATATTTTCATGGTTTGTTTTGGAGCTTCCTTTATCGATTTTATTTGCACTTTATCTAATTCCAACAAATCAACATCAGATGGATAATCAGCTATTGAATCATTAACGGAACCAGAGCTATCATTGGTATAATAACTCTTTTTAATAGTTTCTTTTATTTTTAACCTTGTTGCTTTTGTTATTTCACCAAATTCAATTTTAATATCATTATCAATATCAGGCTTAATATCATCTATAACTTTAAATATATCCAATGTTGTCTGTATGGCAAATGCAATTCTTTCAATATGATCGGCACTTCTCCTTTCTAATGATTGTTCGCTTTTATTGTTCAATGATGCTTTTGTTGTTATTTCACTTAGTGATTTATTATTACGTAATCCTTTCAAGATCGGTTGTAAATAAGCATATGCATCTATTGAGTATTCATAAATCCGATATCCCAATAAAATTCGTACAACAAACAATACTTCAAGACTCGGTAGTGTTTTATCGTGTGTTATTTTTCCTTTGACAACATTTTCTGCTGATGTACACCAATAAATGAATCTCTCAAAGAAACCTGTTTAAAATTTAAAGAAAAGAAAAAAAAGCATATATCTAAATCGTATCTATTTAAGTCCCTCCTCTCAAGTAATGGTTTGATCAAAAGTTATGACAGCTTTACTAAAAGTTGTGTGCCGCACATTAGTGCCATTATATTTCAAAATCGATCTGTTTGTGAGCAACGAACAATGTTGCAAAGATTTTCTTATCAAATGGAAAGATAGCCAGAGCCAGGGTCTGTGCCATATCGAAACCAAAATTAGCTATGCACTAGTTGCAGTTAACTGTTGCTGTAAAACAGCTACAGTTAAAAACTCTTGAAAAATGCTTGAATTGATTATAATACGAAGAAAAGCGATTAATACACTAGAAACAATGAATGATTTCGTAGGACGATGAGACATTTAGTATGTTTAATACAGCTGTCTGAGGTGCGTTTTTCTTGTTTTTTTTGTGGATGTTGCATCAACGGATGTTAAATTAAAAGGATTATCATAGTCTTGTATTATCCCGATAATCTTTTAAATTTTATCAACATTAAAATGCGAAATCGCGATGTCTAGGATTAAAATAGGTATATTGAGAACGTCACATGCAGTTAATGGGATGATCAAAACGTAAAAATCGAGTATTGACTCTGATAAGAACATATAATAAACGCATGGAAAATAAAAATTTGTATAACTGTAAGGGATAAGCAGTATCTTTGTATCGAAATGTGTCATTGCCTTGGGAATACTTCTGCCTATACTAACGACGTTGCACTTCACAACAGAATGCTTCACGTTTTCATACGTTTTAAGTTTTGAAAAAAAGAAACACACCAAAAAGATTGCAATTGTATTACGTCCAAGGTACGATGTCAACAGCCTTTTATTTTACCTGGTAGCGACTGAGATTTGCCTATAGTCGGGAAGTTTTTTGCTCTGATATCCATGCCATAAAACAGAACAAGGCGAATCAAACGCCTTATAAATACTTAAGTGTTAAGTGTATCAGTGGGATAATGAATCAGGGCACCAGCTGTAACTTAGATAGTTAAGCCGACTAACTATATTTAATAAAATTGAAAAACATTTTCGTAAAATCATTTTACATAAAAAGCGAGCTTTCGATACTTCACGAGTATCATCAACAGGCTAATATGACTGTCGAATTTAGAAGAGAGGTGATTTTTTTTAGAGAGCTCTTTTTTTTCCACTAGTATATACAACCATCTCCCTTCTAAATTCGACAGTCTTATTAGCTGATGATGATACTCGTGAAGTGTCGAAAGCTCGCTTTTTATGTAAAATGATTTTACGAAAATGTTTTTCAATTATATTAAATATACTTAGTTTTATAAAAAAACGTAAAAAAGTCAAAGAATGTGAATATGGTTAAGCCGACTGAGTGAAATTAAGTCGGCTTATTGCTTTTCGCCAGAGGCTATGTGTTCTATCTTTCTCTACACTTTTGGTCGATTTTTCCACCCACCATTCTCGATTATCTCTAATCGTACAGATTTGAGAAAAAGATTATTCGAAAGTAGAAGAGTCAACAACACAACTGAAGTTAGTTTTGGGGTATTTTCTTTAGCTATCCTATAATCAGTGCCACAAAATGAGTATATTTTTCAGAAAACTGTATCGTTTCTCCTATCAGTAATTAATCGTTACGTGATATCCTTTGTAGCGAATATATACTACAGTGCTTGAGATGATGAAACAGAGATGATGCTACAGTAGAATATATGACAAGATAATGAATCAGCTGATACGATAATGCGAATAATATACTGTGGAAGATAAATGTAGGGGAATAAAATTCGAAACATATTTTTGTTGCTATAAAGGAAAAAACACTACGTTCTTTCACTGAGATATTTCCGGTTTAAACTAATTATCTACGTAGCTTGTCATAGCTAGAAGCCAACCGGTTTCGGAAATATTTCACTCACGAGGGAACATTCCTAAGTGACACCCCGCTGTTTCAACGAAACCTAGTGGGTTATAGGTTATCGACCATGCTGATTCCGAATATGAATATCAGAGCTACCCTTATGGCTTTTACAATCCGGTTTTCTGGAAAACCAGTTTCTCAGAAACTCTGAAAAACAACCAAAGCTTCTCTTAATGAGCCATGCTTATAGCCCGCACATTTCTCATTAAAATGAGACCTCTCCCAACTCTACAAGACCTTTCTTTGCAAAGTTATAGAATTTACAAGAAAAGCCCTAAATTAATATCTTCTGATTTCTGTAGCTTTCAGCTGACAATGAATATTTATTTATTTGAAAAGAAAGGTCATGTAGAGTTGGGAGAGGTCTCATTTTAATGAGAAATGTGCGGGCTATAAGCATGGCTTATTAAGAGAAGTTCTGATTGTTTTTCAGGGTTTCTGAGAAACTGGTTTTCCAGAAAACCGGCTCGTAGAAGCCATAAGGACAGCTCTCATATTCATATTCGAAATCAGCATCATCGATAACCTATAACCCACTAGGTTTCGTTGAAAAAGCGGGGTAGGAACGTTCCCTCGTCAGTTGGCTTCCAATCTTCGTAGTTCGCAGTTGACATCTAGTTATAGATCTAATTCATAAATGAAATTGTATTTAAATTTAAATCAGCCTTGATTACTACCAAATTACAGTTGTGGTTTCAGAGAGATAATTAGATTTAAGATTTGTGTTTATTTTTTGTGGTATTTTTAATAAAACTACACTTTTGTACACACTACACTTAACAGACACTTTTGTATTTTTTGTCGCTCGATATTAAATTCACTGTATACAGTACCTGTACACAGTGAGTAGGCAAGCAAGTAAATAGACTTAAACTTTTTATTTGCAATTGATAGCCAATGAGTTGAGAAATAGTTTGGTAAAAAAGTTTTTTTATCCTGTCTCGCAGCTATAGCTCGAGGCCAGGTTAAGCTTTTAGTAAAACCGACAATTTAAAGACGCACAAGATACAAACCTTGTCACAAGCACTTCTCTATCAACGCTTCGTCTGATCAGTATGGTTCCTTGGAACTTTATGTTTGTTATAGTATGTAGATGTTCCGTTTCTGCAGAGAAAATTTTATCTACGGGATAGTTCCAGAGTTATATCGTAAATATTGCTTTTTTCCAGCATACTTATTGTTCTGTTTATGAGCTGAGTCATAGGAGCACTAACGATAATTAAGCGATTCTCGATAGACGATGTGAGTTGTGGTATGTGAGTCACGATTAAGTCTGAATACAATAAACTACTAGATAAAGAACAATTTACACGATCACAATTTATAACAATCTGTTAATGAATATATGAAAAATCTAAGTTCTAGGTCACATTTCATCTACTTCTGGAGTTTATGTCGCTGGATCCAGTGCAATCTTTTAAAAAAGAACGCTCAACTGTCAATTTTCAGCACCCCGAGAACCGGCTCCCGTTTTCAGAAGTTTTCTATGTGGCAAATAGTTCTCTAGATCATGTCTTGCGCATCTGCAAGAAAGATGACCAAAGAAGAAAAACAAAAGATCCTGAACGATTGCATAATGTCTGTTGACATAATAACATTTTGTTAAACAAGAAGTACTGCTATATTTGAAGCATAACTGAAATTCAAAGGCACAACAAGTTAAAACTAACTTTTATTTATGAAATCGGAAAGATCATAAACGGTGGTTTTACATATAAATTCTTTTCTGACAGTTATGAGCAGTTTTGCAGTTATAGTTAACCGTAATTGCTCCATACCTAGATGCTAGTAGACCTCGATTTTTAGATTAGGTCGAGATTTGTGGTTAGAGAAACTTTATCACGCATTTCAATCAAACTCCTTTGAATCTCTGACTTCTGACTCGTACCATTATTAGTAAAGTAAACTATTAAAAATCAGGTTCTATTAGACTAAGTTTAAAGCCACATGTTTAATTGAGTTTAAAATACTCTTCCTGTTTTACTAGATTTTATATAATTTGTATAGTTTTGTCAGCGACAACTGACAACAAATAAAATAAGAAGGATGAAATACAGAATAATTTCATTTTCACTATGCACAGATTTTAACTTATTTTTCTTTTTTTCCAATGAGCTTCCTCCAACAGAAATGTGTTTCATCAATTTAAGACAGTGCCGAACGCTGCACGATGGTTTGCCGAGAAATGTTACAGCTATGAACAGCCTCATTTTGCCTCATAATTGAGCAAGATTTCCAAAACGGTGATAGATGACATCGCGAAATTTTGTCGGAAGTATACAAACATAAAGTCAGCATTTCCTGAAAAGTTTACTTAGATTGGACTTACGATTATCAAGATACATTTGGTGGGGTATCAATTTTTTTTATCACCAAAAAAAAGATATTTTTGATCACCAAATGTTTTTAAGCGTATAGCAACAATATTGTTCTTCTTTTGCTGGTATTACTGAAAGGAAAGCTAGGCAAAATTCTTCGAATTGCCTCAACAGTTCGTATCATGTCATGAAAATTATTAACGTAGCGTCAAAACGATCTTTAATCAAAATGAACCATTTTTTCGAAAATTAAATAAAACCTTAAAGCATTATGCATAAAAAAGAGATAAGAAACAAAGTGTAGAATGAGTTGTGCTTTATATGTATTGTGAGGACTTCTATTTCCAAGTACTTGACCCTGCGCCGTGTGCATAAGATACAAAGTATATTTTGTATACTGCTCTTACACATAGGCTTTGACCACTCGTTTATTACATACGAGTTTATTGAGTCACGATGTTGAATGACAGGGATGACAAAAAAGTTCTAAAGAGCTTTGACTAAGTCACACCGTATAGAAAAATAAGCAAAATTTCCAAAGAAAAAGTTAAAAACAAATATGGCTTATAAGACAGGGTTGTTACAACTTTAAATGTTTTCTTAAGGCACGTTTAAAGGCTAGAATGGAAAATTGAGAAATCACCTCCCTTGGCAACACATTCCACTGTAAAATTATTTTAGGTAAGAAAGATGAACTTGTGTTTTTTCGTTTATACTTCGGTACCTCCCAAGCACATCGATTTGAAAGTTGAGCCGAAGCTCGAGTAGTTAGTGGTTTTACTAGTGAAAAAGATGACAAAGCACTTCCTCCTATAATCATTTTATGATTTCACTTCTTTATTTCAACTCTTTTCAAAGAACGCTACAACTACTACTGAACCTTTTTCGGCCGAATTTTTAGGGTCAGCCATAAGGAGAGAGATAAGAGGAATAGGATATGTTGAAAACAATTTAAATTTTATAGAATTCGACCTTTTAGACAATTCGATCCAGCGGACAACAATACTGGATATAGTATAGCGAGTATCGGGAGCTAAAAGACTGACGGTTGTCGCCGTTCGAAAGAGAAATAAATAAATGAAGAAATAAAAATGCGATATGCATGCTAAAAAATTTGGTGATCAAAAGTACATTTAGTCTTTTTGATGGAGGTTATTTATATTGCAACTTCAGTAATCTGTACCAAGGTCAAAAATACTGCTCAGTCTCATAAGCTGAGAGTAAAGATAAGACCAGTGAGTGGTGACGCATATCGGCGTAATAGATGCTCATGCATGCTTTTTGGAAGGGTGCGCACATCTGGTAAAGGGATGCGAGCTGAAATGTTTTTATCGAGTTAGTTAGTGAAAGGACGGCTTTAGTATGTACTAAAATGCTTCGGTGATTTACGATGTCTTAGAAATGACTACATTTTAGCGGTAAAAAGACAATTAGATTATAGCACTCAGCTGATATACGTACGATGTCTCAACAAACCCACAGAAAAATTCTCGTAGGCAGCGGAACGTCTAAACGCCTTATTTTATTTTTGACACGCGAATGGCATCCGAATGCGTTTTTTAGGTCAAAATGGTTCTTTGAACTCGTCTAATGTCATCTGTTCATTTTGAGTAAAGCAGAAACGCGATCAGACCAGGCAAATCTCTTTATTGCACGAGAGACGCATCTCGACGCTCACCATTTTAAGATGCGTCTAAATGCGCTCAGACCGGATTTAAAAAACCGCGCTTAGAAGCTTTCATTGTTCGACTAGAATTGCATGTATTGAATCATCAGTTTAATCATGAAAATTCTTAAAATAGACGCTCTCATTTCTGTCTAGAAATTATCTAAACCCCCCTACAGAATAGATGCCCACCCTATAATAGAAGCCCATCCCAAAACAGAAGTCCAGCCCCGAGATTACAATTTTCCGAACATAATAGAAGCCCACTCTGTTCACGCAGCACGAAAAGAGTTGATCACGATACAACAGAGATGCTGCTGGTCAATAAAACTGTAACCGGTACCAACCGGTCAACGGCACCGGGCAGATCCCTGTTCGCCGGACCGGCCGATTGACTGGGCTGTCCGATTGATCGGTAATTTTTCTAAAAATGTTGATCGGTAACCGATTAGCACCTAATGATTCAAAGAACCCTTATGGGATGGTGAATGAATATTTCAAGCAGAGAATAATGAATGCAATTATTGTCTTTTTCTGAGCAGTACGAAATGCTACTAAATCTACTTTTTTTCGATCATATTTTTTAATTATAAGCTGACGGACTCGGTTCAGCGGTTTGACGGGGACTGGTCAAACGGGCCGATTGATAAGTCTCGATCGGACCGGATCGGCGGCTCGGTCGCCCAGTTCCATCTTTGCAATACAAGCTCACCCTCAAACTTATAATTTGCAGAACAAAACAGAAGCCCACCGGGCTTCCATTCTGTAGAGGAGTTTAGACAAGGGGGAGACGACCTCCTAAAAGGGTACACACACTTATAAGTGACAGTCACTGTAAGTGTCATTTAGTCACTTTGAGTGACACTTAACCACTTTAAGTGATACTTTAAGTGTCACGTATATTTTTCTGGTTGAACTAGATTTGAGCAGTAGTGATTGCTAATTTTTCCTCCTTATGGTAAGAAAAAGTAACAGATTTCGCTGTTTGCTCAAAAGTACGTGGTATTGAATGTTTATGTTGCCTTATAAAAAGCAGTCCAGTATATGAGACCTTTTTTCTCGTGCACATTTTAATGCATATGCATGTGTTAGGGCTATTAGGCCGGCAGCTGATGTCTAGCTAATATTCTTCCTTGATAATTGCCCTTGTTCAACTTTAAACGTTCGATTTTGTTTCAACTATTTAATTCTTCCTAAGTAAAATTATCAGAATTATGTATAGAAAGAAAAGAGGGAAAACAGACGAAAGAATAAGATTGAGACGTTACTCGATGAGGTTACTTCGAGTGAGTAGCATCCATAACTAAACGAACGATGAGCAATAGAGAAAGAGAAAGGCTGTGATAAATCCATCGCCCGTCTATACATAGTAAAATAACAACAGTAAAAAGAAAGAAAAATAACTGTTGTCTTATCACTAAACCGACTGATCTATACTGAAAGAAACAGTTATTAGTTTTCGGTTTTTTACTGACATTTGTAGCTGCTTTCTAACTTTGTTCATTAAAATGATGAAAACAAACAGACTCGTATGACGTGGAACAGCTGCAGTTCATACATTTCAGATCTCAGAACATATAGGACTGATTTCTTGACTTTCCGGAAAGATGCGGAATTTGAAATGTCACTTAACCACTTTAAGTGACACTTAAGAACTTAAACACTTAAAGTGACACTTAACTCGGAGATGCACACACTTAAAGTGAGGTTTTTCCCCCTTGGGTTTAGACCATCCCTACAAATGGATTTTAATACACCGTCTGAAGAGAATATAATTTGAGTTGTCTGGACAGACACTATTCAGTATAAAAATATCTCAAGCGGGATCAACAATATATTTCAGTATCAAAAATATTGTGGACATCGAAGGATTGGACTTTAATGTTGAGAGTGTTCAACGTCATCTCAATATATACGTTGATGAATACGATAACAACAGCTCTATTTATGTGCCTGTAGACCACACCGTGGTTAAACTAGCTGTTTATGAGATCGAAAACCAAAATAAAGACATTTTTTCCTCTGTCCGACCCTGCTAGAATTGATTTCACGGTAAACTGGAAATTGGCCAAGTGGAATTTGGCCGTAACAAGTTTTGATCCAATTCCAGTGGAAATTGGCCAAAAAATTTATATTCTGGTGGAATTTGGCCATTCTCCTAGATTCAACAACGATTTAATATTTAGATAGAAAAGAAGTAAGAGAAAAGCAGAAAGAAGAAACAAAAAAGTTCTTTAATGTACCATGGATATAACGTGCGATGCCATATCGCACCAGAATCTGCCGAGTTGCAAAGAGAATGCAGGAGTGTGTACGTGCGGGGAAGAGGGGCGGCCAGTATGAGAGAATAACCATGCCCTGAGACCTCTCCTAACGATCCATTTAGGCACATTCCATTATTTCTTCCGGTATAGACTGATACAAAAAACATTTCTAAAGTAGTAGCCCCTATTAAAAAGAACGAAAGAGGGTAGGAAGCAGATAGAGAAGTATTTTTTCACTTGTCAATCGTATATAACGCCATTTGACAAAACGGCCAAATTCCTGTGGAATTTAGACTTTTGGCCAATTTCCAGTGGAGTTTGGCAAAACGGCCAAAGTCTTGTACAATTTAGATTTTTGGTCAGTTTCCACTTGAATCTGGCCACGGCCAAATCCCAGAATCAAAATTCCGCTTGGCCAAATTCCAGTAAACCGATTTAACCTATTTTTTAAGGCAGTGTACATCTGTTTCTTTTACAAGTAAGGCGTGCATAATTAGAATTTCAAGCACTACTTTTTTTTCTCTTGTTTATATATCATTCGATAGAGCCCGTCGAGCTGACCAAGAAGAGCTAGATTTGGGCTTTTCAAACATGAGTTTTGACGGAGAAATTTTGAAAATACTAGAAGGGCTTTAAATTTCGAAAATTCTTTCGACTGAAAAAAATATCAGAAATTTCTTTCTGTTTCATTTTGAAACTTCCAAACTCACTTTTTCTGGTTCAGTGTATGAAACTGACTCTGAAAATATTATTTAGAATTCGATCCTGTAGAATATTATCAATTTAAAAATTAAGAGTTAAGGATACCCTAAAGGGCACCAACAGGTTTTGTAAATCTATCTAATTTTTTCTGGTAAGGGATGGAACTTTGACTTACACTACATTCGATTCGTCTTTTCACGGGCAACAAAAGTATAAAGCCCTTTTTTTGAATTTCCTAGGGGATGTCTTATTGCAACATCCACAACATCAAAATGCTAAAAGACCGGTAAAACGCATCTCAGATAGCTGTATTAAATATACTGAATGTCTCATCGCTCTACGATGCCAGCCGTTATTTCTGCTGCGTTGATTACTTTTCTTCGCGTTATAATCACTTTTGGTCAAAAAGTCGAAATTTGAATGAAATACTTACCATTTGTAACATTGGAATCAAAGTAAGGCAAAATTTTAAACCATTGATTACCAGTGGTCGGAATCAAAATGGTCAAGCTTCTATCGTTGATATCCTTCGCGTCCGTTATCGTAGTTTTTTTATCCTGATAAACTCCATTGTATGCATCAATTATAATTGATTGTTTTTGTTTTGCTAATTTTGATGTTGGGTTGAAAAAGTCCATTTTTCTCAATGGACCATCATCATCACTACTTAAAAATTTTGACGATGATGCCAAGTCCATAGCTAATCTAGCTGGTGTAGCTGTTTCGATGCATGTTGAACTAAATTTACCATGATCATCAGTAAACAAAGCTTTTCTAAAATATAATTCAACCCATTCAGATGCTTGACATATTTGTTTAATGCATCCAGAATTACCGATAACTAAAAGAAGAGAGAGAGACACAAAAAGTGGGATGGAAAAAGTGTTACCTGTCATAAACCCTTGTCGCGAAATATTGTCTAATCTTTTACCCGCAGAACTGCAAAATATCCAGATAAGGTCCGTTTTTTCCGACCATATCTTGCATTTCCAGTTCCTATGATAACATCTGTAATACACGATCTATTATTCCAGATTTCTAAGAACTATCCATAGAAAATTTTGTCTAGTTTATTGCCAACTCGAACTTCTCATGACGGAACACTACGCTTTACCATCTAGAAACAAACGCCAGATCGTATGAAAGAGCTTTTAGGCACGACAAAGCTCAGCTATAGATAATACTATTCATCCATACTTGAGAGACAGTCGCGAAAATTAAGCTGTTGTTACACAAAAGTGAAACACTATTAAAACTTACCACTTTTACCTCTTAATATTCCAAACAATTTGCATGTCACATATTGACGGGTATCTGGCGAATAGAGTTTTGATTCTTGAGACCAGTGCAAAACACTTATCATATAACAAATAAATAAACTTAAAGCATCATATTTGGCGTAGTTGTAATTATTAAATGTTTTCAATAGCGTATTATGATCTGTTTCATTAAAAAAACTTTCAAGTCGATAACTCGATGTAATCTGTTCACAAATTTCAACATTTCGTTTGTCCAACAGAAGCAGCTTGTTGATTTCTTCTTTTTTTGTCATAATTACCCTTGAGTTAACTCTTGTGAATCAACAATGTTAACAATATCTGAAAGTTTTACAAGACGCATAGGAAGTAAAAGATATTGAAAGAAACAGCACGAAATTCAGTTTTGCGCTGTTTACATGCAAATAAATGAAGTAAAGAGGCTCTTATGATGTATATTTTTTCTCCCAGATTGTAGAGGAGGTGAAGCTGAATATATCCTGAAGTTTTTTCTGTAAACGAAGACGTTTTGACACAGTTATGACTTTTCTAAGTTAAATGCCTGTAAAGGCCACTTGTTTTTATAAAATTTCGAAAAAAGGACATGTGCACTTTTCTTTCAAAAATGGTGGAAAGGGTTTTAGTACACACAGAAGATTACATGAATGAGCTAAACACGAAAATGCAATCCATTTTCGCTTAGGACCTAACACCTAAAAAAGTATTCATAGTCAAATTTATTTGATTTCAATGAGTGAAAATAACATTTCTAAAATCAAATTGTATAAACCTTTTCTACATTTCCTTTTCGAAACTCAATTTCTGTATAATCAATCAACTTTTCACATTGTACAAGTCTATTAAATATCGTTAAATAAATACTTGTACATTATTATAAAGTGTTCACCGTTTAAGAAATTAGAAAGAAAAAAAAGAAAGAAAAACAGCAATAGTAAGAACAACGACGCCACCTTGACTGAGAACAATTTGAAACTGTGCATGCTTGGAGGAGAACAATATTTTATAACCTATCTCAAAGGAGAACATATTCAACTGCTGCACTCTCGAATGAGAACAGTTTATAAACTTATTCTTAAAGGAGAACATTTTCAAACAGTACACTCTCGTAGGAGAACAAATTTATACAAGAATAGATTCTAAAAAGGTGCCCGCAATTCAATTTATATTCAAAAGAATATTTAGGCTATTTTATATCCTATTTATAGGAGACCTCGAAAGAGATTTTCCAATACCCTGAGCTTTGCCGGAAAGGTTTCTGAGAAACCCCATAATCCACCAGCTTTCAACGCTATCAATAGTCACCGGGTGCCAGTTCTGGGGCTCGTAGGGAATCCCATACAACGCGCGAGCCGCGGAAAATCAAAAATCTTGTGGAATC
>CAJNOQ010006042.1:0-14236 GCA_905250885.1 Didymodactylos carnosus
TTCTTTTTGTATTTTTATTGGTCAAAATTATCTCCCAATTAAGAAAAGGATGGTAGATGATGCCTATAAACACTACTGATACTGACAAACAGCACTTCATTTTTCGTATTCTTCATTTCATTTCAGTTCCTTCGAAGTCAAAACACATATACATATTTCATTTTCCTAAATGCCCACAGATTACCATTCCGGAATCCAGCCAGATGATCCCGAAATTCGTACTGGGCTTTAGTGAGATATCGGCACTATCAGCGGGATTGATGGGGGATTTTGCGAGATCTCGACAGGAAAAGTACATCTTGCGAGATCCCAGCAGATTTCATCCTAAAAGTTCGACATGGGAAGTGTCTTGTGTAACAGACACTGTTTTCGTCTCGATTAAAATGTGAAGAAAAACGTACATATCTTCAGTCACACATGTGTCTGCCGTATAAGTTATAAAAAGGAATAAAGGAAAAATGTGTTTTGACCACCAAATATATTTATTGCGAAATGATCACCAAAAAATAAGACTTTTGATCATTACATCAATTAAAGAAAATATATACAAGAAAAAACTAACTTTATGGTAACAAGGCTGTACGAACCTTTTTCGGACGACCTTTACCTTTTCTCTTACCCAGTGGTTCCCAAAGTGTTTTGTCCGTGACCAGATACATGTTGAATAAAATGCTTAATCCAACTGAATGTTTGCAAGTGTATGTTGGATTTGTGCAGATCTGGTCAATGGGCATCATTTGGCGATTTTGTGCCATGGCAGATATCATGTGGGTTAATGGCACCGTTTGCATCGTGTACGTGTGCAATTGGTCTCAAGCAATAGAACTTGAAACGTAAAGTTTTAATTTTTTTAATTTTTCCTATTTTCTGTATATCTGCCTGTTTTTTTTCTTGTGACATGCTTGAATATTGCATATTCTGGTAGACTTATGTGTAAAATATGAACTGGATCTGACACAAGCTTTTTTATGCTTTCATAAATTGATTTTTAATTTCCAGTTGAAAGTGCTGACGCTAAACCCCATTCTGTTAAATTTACTATGCAAAAATGAACTGATTAAAAAATATTATCTCTATAAGTTCTTTAAATTTTTTGTTCTTTCTCACTGACTTTATAACTGGAATAGAAAGAATCTCTAGTAAAGCACCGAAACGAGATTTTAATGAAATGATGAAAGCTTCGACTAGGGATGAGAGATCTTGGCAATCTTCTTTCTGTTTTACCGGATCAAAATTAATTGAAAGAAGAGAAGGAGCTACAATACTGAATACAGCACTACTTTCTGCTTGAATCTGTATAGTGGTTTCAGAATACAAAGCTAACGCATCAACAACTTGATTTAAAATGAAAATATCCTTATTAAAGAAACATAATTACGGTATATCTGGATCTCTCAAAATTTGATTCAGACTTTCCGTAGGAACACGAAGAATTTTACAGACACTGGAAAGGATGAATCTTTTCAGCAACGGAAAGGAATTTTAAAAATCACTCTATATTATTTTTGCCCATGCACAGACGAATCAAAAATAGTGCAAATGACTGTTCCGTCTCTCATCTTTGTGGAGAGCTCGGGCTGGTCTTAACTTGGCAAAACACATGTGGCCAGAGGCTAATGGAGTCGGAGTTTTGGTATTTTAATTTTCAAATTAATGGTGAATGTCGAAAGTCCAAAATTCGAAAAAGGGCTTTTGAACATTTGTCTGATATATTTTGTACTGAAAGTCCGGCTTCTTTGAGTCCGTCGTTAACACACAACTGCAAAGTATGTGAGTAGCAAGGTATTCGAAAAACGCCGATCAATTCCAGGTCGATTTCGTCAGTCTCTTCCGAGTCGTTGCCTTTCTCAGATGAGCCTTCAGCGTCAGAGCCGGAGTCGCCTTCGAAGTCATTTGATGTGCCATCGTCAATGTCGTCAGTCGACTTGACAGAATCCGATTTTTAAATTATGCTTTTTTTTATAGAACTGAGGATTTCCGAGAAACCTTCCAAGGATTTTTCACATTTTAAAGTTCTATTAAGCACCTGAATCAGTGAATGATAAATTCAAAAATCCGACTCTGTCAACGTATTTTCTGTTGGTTTTTTCAACATTTATCTAGCTTTAGAGTATTATCTAGACAAAATATAGTCTTTTTTGACAATCTGAAGTTGGGTGGATGGAACTGACTGAGTTATGAATTTTTTGATTTTTTATGAAAATAATCAAAAATGGGTTATTTCACCTAGTATAGGTTTTCACGTGGCTATTGCATTTTGTTTAGAAAACTAACATTGCTACGTGATTCAGCATAGTCGAAAACCTATTTGGGAAGTGTTTGTTCGATATTATAAGTGAAAAAGTGTGAGTTAGGATGGTCCTTGGAGAATCGTTCCTCGTCGGGAACGGAGAACAGAAAAAATGAGCTCTCTGGGGTTTCGTAGAGGAAGGTTTGCTGATTCGAATCTATAAAAGAACGGGAAAAAATCTTTTTTTTTCGTTCTTTTCTAACCTTGTCTTTCAAAGATGTGAATAGCTTACCACCTGTAGGTGGTAGACCTGCTCCGATTTTTATTTCTCAAGATGTCTTAAGGTGTGAAAACCGCATCTCTTTACCTACTTTCTATCAAAAGTTATTCAAGAAATAGTCAGAAACATTCTTTTTTGAAACGTATAGTAGATGGTATACATGAACACGGTAAAATAGACACCTCTTAACTAATGGCAAAATAATTTGTTCACATCAACATGCGCAAGATTTATGTAGAAAATCGAAGATTTTGTTTTAGATACAAACATGCCTTGAAGGATACCAATAGACAACGAGTTCATAACTCGTTGTGATCGACGGATGTTAAAAAAATCTTCTTTAATGATAGGTGACTACCATATCAATTGTACTTTGTGTATTAATCATCAGTAAAGAATGTTTTATATTTACCAAGAGTGGATGGTTCGCCGGCAACGTTGTCTCAGCTAATTTTCGAGCTTTCGTAAAACATTCTATAGCCATACCGTATTCTTCGTTCGTAAAATGAACATTACCCATATTCGCCAATGTTGTCGCCACATTTGGATGATTATGAGGTAATAATGATAAATGTATTTTCTGTGCTCGTTTGAAATACGCCATGGCTTTATCATTTTCACCACGATCCAAATACACTGTACCCAAATTACACAATGTAGCAGCAACATCCAAATGTTTTTCTGGTAAACAAAGTTCATATAATTTTAAAGAAATATGAAAAGAATGTTCTGCTTTATCACAATCACCCATTTCACTATATGTGATTCCGATGCCATTCATTGTTTTACTAGCACTAACTAAGCGAGGATGTTTTGCCAACCTATGAAGGTTATAGGATTTTCTATAATTATCTAATGCACGATTATATTCTCCTTTGAGACGTAAAGCACGACCTAAGTTATTATATACACATGCCACTTCTTCATCATTTGGTCGATTACGTAATACATTTTCAAAATATTTTTGTGATTTTTCATATTCTCCCATATCAGCGAGTAAATGTCCAAACATTAAAACAATATTTGAATCGGCTAACTTCTTCCTTTGATATTCAATATATTCTTTCGCCAATTCAGCACCTTTATCAGTGGCCGTAGTATTCATGATCCATAGGTTTTCATCTTCGTTCCACGTAACACTATCGATTTTAAATGCCGCACCTAAATAAAATGGAACGATTGCAAGCCAAATGTACCATGTCTTGAAAAAAATGACCACCCATATGATTCTTTGGATTCTTAACCGAATAAATTAAAATTTTCAGAATAGACATCTCACAGTCATAACGACTAAAATCAACCATCAAATTATTAGTTATCATGTGACTTAAAAAGAGACTATTACTTTTCATCAAAAATAGACATGACAGCGTCCACTATCAACCGTTTGTCACTTGTCCGATCGAATAAAGTATTATCTCACTAGTCATGAGACCTTTCGTATGCGTAAAGTGCTCTTTCTCCTTTCAATGCTGTATATTCTTTGCCTGCACAAATTAAGTCTTAAACACTTATATGTACTTGATCAACTGATGAGAAACAAGCATATGTGCAAATGCTCTAAATTCTCCAAATTAGAAGATCATCCTTGGTAAAAAGTTCGAAAAATCGCTGTATCTTTCTTAAGGAATTTGGATATTTTTTGACGGAACACAGTGGTCTTCTGTTCTAGTATCCTGCTCAATCTAACAATATAGGATGCGCCAGAAGTCCTAACGCATTTTTAGATTAAATTTTTATTCATGCTGACTTTCGTCCAAAAAATTTTGTATTTAGTTCAAAAGATAGAAAATTTAATTCTCAGACAACTATCAATTTGGTTTCGAACATAACAAATCATTTTAGTATTTTTATGTCTACATTGAAGATTCAAAAAACAATTTCAAAACAAAATCAACAGTTTTCTAGAGATTAAATTCTCTATCTTTTGAGCTAAATACAAAATTTTTAAACGCAAGTCAATATGAATAAAAATTGAATCAAAAAGTGCTTCAGGACATCTGCCTGAATCACGAACTCTCCTTCCTCAGAATCGCGAACTTCATTTTAGAAGGTCCTCCAGGGGTTTATTCTCCTCCAATAGGTTAAGTTTCTTCCAGTACGGCATTATTCGAGTCTCAAACCCACTGGTTTTATTGTTGCTCTTATGTGTGCTTATAATTCATTAAAAGATCGATTTTCAAATAACTGATGAACGAAAGTAGCTAGAAAGCTTTGGCTTTCACCATTCCGAAGGGGAAACTTGAGGACATGTTTCCATAACCAGAAATGTTTTCACAAGTGTTTCTCAAAATAGGTTTTCTTGGAGGTCTTTTGAAAATCTGACTGTGCCTCAAAAATTTCCAAGATTATATCGCTTTTCTTTCATGGGTTGATAACTGAGAGTGTTCTCTTTAAAATGGGAATCAAGCGAGATCTGGATATTCACTGGTTCGGATATGGTGTCGGATTTCCTTCGAGTCCCAGTACTAGTACCAGGTATCCGGTGACTATGCGTGACAGCAGAAATAGGGGCATTAAAGATAATCTATCATACTAAGTCTCATGGAAATATTTCTTTTTAGAAAAAGATTTTAAAATGTAGCGAAAACCAAGTTAGAGTGTCCGGGCTTTTTCATTTAATATTAAAAAGTTTAAGATGCATCCAAAAAACAACACGAGGTAGATGAAGCGCTTGCTTAGGTCTTGTTTTGTAGATGACACTTTAGTCCATTTATTTATGAAAAAATGGTTGAGAATCGACCTGCTTTTGGTTACGATTCTCTTTGTTCTAATAATTAAACGTGCCGTTCTTTACATCGACAGTTTCCTTCTGCCAATATTCATTCGTACTGAAAGTGTACTGCAAAAGAAATAACTAAAAAATTATATCACTCAGTTTAAGCATACTTTCTTCAGAGCTGAAGTATATGTATAAAGTTTTGCTGAAATTTTCTAAATGGAACACAGGAATTAGTTACTGTACAAGCGATTATCTTAAATCAGGCAAAGTGTCAGATTTATTGCCCAATCGGACAAGACTCGTAAAACTTTACACAGTCAGGGTATCGTGAGGGTTGTTAGCGGCACTAGTACTTCTCTAGTGAATGTACTTGAGATTAAGTACTTAGCTACTTGCAAATTTTCTAAAATACTTGGTTAAGCACTTGTCAAGCATTTTTAGATTTAATATGTACCAAGTACTCGGAAGAACTTCGGATACTTGTCTATATTTGGCAAGTACTTACCAAGTTACCTACCAAATACTTGATGAAGTACTTATCTAGTACTTATATTTGTTAAACTACTTGATAAGTAACCTTTTTTTACTTTCAAGAATCTCCAGGTACTCCGGATATAAACTTACCCAAGTACATTCACTAGGGTCAATTATACCGTGTGTATGCTGTCTGTAGTTACAAAATCATTTATTTCTCTCAAAAAGCTTTTCATGAGCTTTCAAATGCAAAATGAAGTTAAGGAACAGTCATCAATTCACTTAGAAACCATAGTTCAATCTCCAGCACAGGTTCTGTTGATTCCTGCAAAAATAAAAGAATGATCACAAGAATGATCATTGTTTCCGATAACAAACGGCCAAGTTTCAAGACAAAAAGAATACTTAAATAATGTAATTGCCTTTTAAGTGTCTGTGCTATCAATTCTGAAAACTGGAGCCAATTTTACTTTCCTTTTAAATCTCTTTGCATGGGAGGGAGTAAAAACAAGATTTTGTACAAGCATTTTTCTTCAAATCAATACAGTACAAACGGTAAGTTCGGCTTACAATTGTTACAAATTTTGAATATAGCGGTAAACATACAATTTTAACTATCTGAAATGATCTACTCACCCAAATCAAAAAGAACTTCTTCCTCATTCGGAAATGCACTGTATTCTGCAATATCGGCTAATATAATTTTTTCCACAACATTTAAATCGACAGTAATGTCAAATAGAACCGCTTCCACATTTGTCCTTATCCCTACTGCTGAAGCAAAACTAGATGCTATTATACGTGAACGACTCGTTGATAAATATCCATTAGTTGACATCAAATTACCAATATTACTTTTTAAATTTTCGATTTCATTTGGACCCATTTGTAGACCACGATAAAGTTTAATGACGGATGTTGATTGTTTTTGTTGTTTTCGTTTTAGTTCTTTAAATTTTTTTTCTAAACTCAAGCATAAATCAATAATATAAAAACGAAACGTATATAGTGCTTCTACATCTTCTGTTCTTAATGCTTTGTTCACAAGACGAAATAAAAACGATTCTTTAGTGTACCAAGGTATCGCTTCCGTTGATTTATAGTTTTGTTCAAACTCTTTAATATTGTCCAGTTCTGTTGTATTGCCACGATAATAATCACGACATTTTTCGATCATATCTGCTTTCGCTTGTGATGTTTTTGGCATATCCAACAAAACATCTTTGAATAATTGAAAAAATAGAAATGAACCAGAATCTTTTGTCAAATCTCGAGTAGTTTTTTGTGTTTGATCGTAGAGATTGAATGCTTGCGATTGATGATCAATTTGATTTATATTATTTTGAATATCTTTCATCAAATTCGATCGATCATTAACGAAACTAACTATTTTTGAATATTTGCCCTTTAAAAATGTCTTATCATGCCGTTTATCAAATTCCTCATCACAATGTATATAGATGGAATCAATTTGTATTAGTTTATTTGTCTCTTCCAATACATCTACTAAATTATGTATAGTAGATAAAATTAAAAATATTTTCTCTTTTTCTTTTGAACGAATACTATCGATTAAAGCTGACTGTTCATTGTAAAATAGAATATGACCATCTGTTTCAGAAATTAGTGCTATTTCACTTTTCAAATCAGGATTGAATGCAACTAACGTTATTTCATCGTGATTTGAGCTTAATTGTGTTTCACCAATTGTTATGTGAGCAAATGGATTTAACGCGCTTAGTGCACTGATCTTAGGTACCCGAACCGGCAGTTGTTGTTTCGTTCCTCTACATTAAATGAAAGACAAATGTCATTCGAGAGTAGACTAATGGATCAGTATGATAGACTTTTTTTAAAATGGATGAGAAACAACTGACAAACAAAATGAAGCAATGATCTCGGTAGGTGAGTTCGAGAATATGCATACGAAAAGTTCTAATTTGACTCATATACGAGCTACGTCTCGCGAATGCTGGCAGGTGAAGTAGGAAAACTTTTATTGCAAGCATACTCCAGTAAGAGCAACATACTTTGAAAGTTTCTCTTAGATCGGACTGATCGTTCCTGAGATCTGTTTCTCACGTGAGGGGGAGAGGAGCTTACATCACTAAAAAAATAAAAAAAGCCTCGGTATTGATAATATTCCATTTAAATACTTAAAACTAAGTGCAGGTATTTTATATATCACCACCATTATAATTACATCTTTTGTATCTTAATTGGCAAAGGACTATTATCTTGATGTATGAAAGTTTGTACTAATAAGAGCCATTCAAAAATGATAGTGATAAAAATAACGCTAAAAACTTTTGTCCTATCTCTTTCATATCAAATGTAAGTAAAGTTTTTTGAAAAGATAATACATATAGAGTTTTTAACATAAAATAATTTCTTTTGTGTTCAACAATTTGGTTTTCTTCCTCGGTCATCTAGAGGGATGTCAGAGTTATTGCAATTCAGCTATTCTACAGAATTCTATAGAATTCTACCTTACTACACATATACAATATATTAGCCGAGTGCGAGACAAGCGGAAATGTATAGAATTCTAGGTGAGGAACTATGTCTGCCCTAACCTAGAATTCTATAGAATTCTACGTTAGCATTGATTCACTTTTTATTGACCAAGTTTGGGCCAAGCGGAAATGTAGAGAATTCTAGGTGATCAACTATGTCTGTACTAACGTAGAATTCTATACATTTCCGCTTGACTCAAACTTGGTCAATAATAAATATATCTGTACTAACTTAGAATTCTATACATTTTCTAGATTTCTGTTTTGAGAATAACTCGGACTTATCATGTTTCAGCTGTGAAAAGGTTGTTGTAGAATTCATAGGGAAAATGTAGAATTCTATAGAATTCTGTAGAATGTCTGAAATGTAGGAATTCTGCCATTGCTGGTCATCTATTCTACATTCTCTAACTTATTTAACAAATTTTATTAATAAATGTTTAATTGATAAAAAGAAATCAATAGAAATGTCATTTGATTTTGAAAAAATGTTTGATAGAGTACCGCATCAAATTCTTTTAGGAAAATTATTACATGCTGAAATTAAAATAGATCTGTACAAATGATTTTCATCTTATCTCTCCAACAGATCACAAATAGTTTTGCAGAGTCTGCTGTCATAGAAGGAGTACTCGATCATCAGTACTACCCAATGATCGGTACTCATGTCAGGCTGTCAAACTATGCTTTTGGATTTATGGCATATTCAAGCTCAGTTTTGCTGGTTTATCACAACAGATTTTGCTGGGAACCGATGTGATAAACCAGCAAAAACTGAAGTTGAAAATGTCATAAATACAAAAGCATAGTTTGACAGCCGGATATGAGTACTGATCATTGGCATATGAGCACTAAAATTTCCAGAGGTATCGGACGAGAAAACCGATCTTCAAAATCAACATATTTCATATTCCACCCCGTCTTGAGCTCATCCGTACAACAACTACTTGTACGAAATGAATTTATAGTTTATAGTGCAGATACACTTATACAATAGATATAAATAATATTAAATGCAATAACATATTTTTCAGGTGAAAAGAAATTGTGCGCAAGTCTTCGCGCTAGTAAATTCTTCCTTGTTATCGTATATATGTTCACTTTTATATACTTATTTCAGTCTGTTTTTAGGAGTTCATAACTTTTGAAGGAAGGAAGTTTCGATGAAAACTTTGAGGAATCTTCCTAAGTATGCTCCTACCTACTCTGCAAGTATAAACAAAAAAACTCAGACATTGACTGAGCAACTTAGGTCGTCCCTAACGTACAATGGCTCTTAAACTCATCTTTTCTTTTCTTTTCCTTTCTCAATGCTACGGTAACGGCCATATTGAATATACCATATGCGAAAATTAGGACCGATGAACGACGATAGTTCTAAGGCTGAGAAACTAAAAATAGGGACATGATGAGTAATTATAAACAAGAAAGCAATACATTTCTTAAAGTGCATTTAAATGCACTTTAAGCAATTTTAAAGATGAAACGTTCTTAAGCGAACTGTTATTTCATCGTTATTCTCTCACACCACTTCGAAATTTTGTTCACGCATTCCTGTATTGCGTGTATATTTACATTTTCCAGATCAAAGTAACAACACAGAAGATATTGTTGGCTAAAAGAAAACTTAGTTTGAGGATTTCAAGGGAGTCGGAAAAATTGGACCAAAAATACTTCTTCTCTGGGGCACGTCAGATGTAACGGGTACTCTTTTTAAGACAGCAGACTACAAAACTATTTGAGATCAATTGGACAGATGACATGCAAACCATTTGAACAACTACAGACTAGACAAACATGAGCATGTTTCCAGACTTACTTTAGTACCTCTGAAGACCTTCTGAAAACCCTTCAAAAAATTTGTTCTTATTTTTATTGAATTCTACGCTGAAATTTAACTATATGATGAAGTTTTGAAGATTTTATCTTGAAACATTGTTTCAAGATAGTTGTTATTACAACATATCGAACCTTCATGAAGCAGTCGAATAGAAGAAAAAGATAAAATTGATTTTCTCCATGAGACGCCCAATTTTGGAGAAAGTCTCTGACTCTTTTGTGAAAGTCCTCTTATATCTCCGAAAGAAAGAGGAATTGAAGTTTCTACTCGAAAACCCTTGATTTTTGCCATTTTTTAACTATAAAATTAAATTGGAACATTTTTTCTTTCTATCGAAAATTTCATTAAAATTAGCCTATTTATACAAAAACTAGTATTTTAAAGTTTGTTAACTTCAAAATCCAGTTTCAAAGTCTAAAAACTAGTTTTCCCTGTGTAAGTTGATGCGCTCTATCCATGACAAAAAAAAGGGAATTTCTTTTTGCTGAATTACCAGAACCTTACTTGTTAACTGTTTCCCTCACAATATAACGACTTATCTCAAAAGTCTTATATCCAGAATAGCTTATCTTACCTAAACTACGTTTCTGCTACATGTTTGGGAGAAAAATCCTGCTATAAGACTTAGCTTTATCTATACCTCCGCTGTTTTTCAACCACCCATAGGTCATCTCACACTGGTATTGAAGATCGTCGAAAATCTGATGTCACTCTTAAACCATAATAGATGAATAATCGGGATGGCTCCCATTCTCCAGTGGATACTTTGTATTGTCTATCTATTCAGGTAAATAAACAAAATATACTTCTATTTTATACTTTGAAAATCTGACTATCTTTTCGAAGAACTTATGAAAATCATAGTTGGGAAAAGATTTTAAAATTAATTTTTATGAAACGATGTGCCAAAATATAAAAATCTGAAACTCGAACTCGCTATCTTTTTTGTGATAGCTTCCAAGGACACGAATTTAACGCGTTCTAGCTAGAAATGAAAACGCGTTTTACTTTTTCAAAATTTATAAGATAGTTTCTTTAAAAAGTAAAACTCGTTTCGTAGATTGAAGTCACGAAATTAGACGTTTCTATATCAAATAAGTGATTGAAAAACGTGTTTTGAACGCAAATGTTCTTCACTGTGTGTCGCGTTTTACGTTCTACAGTTGTAGAAAGTTGTGTTTGGAGTTTAAATAACTTTAATTTCTCAAGTTTAAAAAGAAGATTTTGTTTTTCGTCAAATAAAAGAGTACTGTTATTCTTTCATAGTACTAAAACGCAATAAATTCCTTATGTTCTTATAGGAACTGTGATTTTCGTGTTCGAAGTAAGTACAATACACCGCTTCTCGCGTTTCAATGAAGTTATATTTCTTTCTGTCTTTTTTCGATGACTCATCGACTAACCGCGTTGCTGGATGAGTCATCACGATGACAGATCTACGATATTTGGTTTACAAGGATTTTTGAGCCTCGTTAATCTCAGAGGCAACGTACTGTCCGAAATTATTTTTTTGATCATCAGTAGCACTCTAGATAATCTATCAACTGTCGTACTTCAACTGAATACACGATGTGTACTGTTGACTCTGGAAGTTCGGAAAGTTCAGAGAACATGAAAACTTTTTTTTAAACGAATTTCTCGCGGTCATTTTTTCGTAAACAGAGTTTCACGCGATATTTTGAGGCTAAACTCGCGTTAAAACGACTTCTCAAAACATATAGGTGACTGACTGGGTAATCTTAAAACGATAATATTGAGCAGCGACCATTTTTTGCTACGTATGCCAGATTTATTTTTCATTCTATTTATTTAGATCGATGGTAATTTGTATATATTAAATGCCTCGAAAACAAACATTTTATAAATCCGCATTAAGAAAGAATAAAGATTCATCTACTTCCATCCGATAAATTATCACACTTGCGAAGGGAAATTATACTACTGAATGTGCTGATTCTATATTTGCTGGTATTAGATAGATTTACACATAGACACTTATTCCATTCCTAGCATATGAAAAACACTCGTATTGTCAATAACTATTGCAGAGCCCTGCAAGTTAAACCTAACCTAGCCTAACCTAATCTAACCTATAGCTTATGTTAGGATTAGGTTGCAAAAGTTATAGGTTAGATTGTAGGTTGTGTTTTATTTTTTTCGATTTCTTTCTACTTTTGCGCAAGCGAAACTTTTTTCTGATTTTGAGGGATCCCTAATACTTTGAAAGGTCGGGTTGGGCCAGAAAAGTTTTAGAATTGGTCGGACTGGGCCAGATAAATTCTACGTTTGGTGGGACTGAGCTGGGCTTGGTCCGGAAACTTTCATCATCAGGCCGGGTTGGGTCAAAACTGGGACCTTGCGGATCTCTGATTAGGATTAGGTTGCCGTCTTCATAGGTCAGGATTAGACTGCGAAATATTTTTAAGGTGAGGGTTATAGGTTGTCAAAAAGTGGCAACCTGGAGGGTTCTGGACTATAGCCATTGCTAATACGATGTAGGGTAAGCCGACATCATAAACTATAGCTTATGTCAGCTTACACTAGGAAAAAATCCGTTTTTTGATTCGACGCATCGTCATCTTGTTAAAAAGATGACGATATTCTACAATATTCACTAATTTCCACGCCTATGGACATCCGGGGGTAAAGGGTTATAGTTGGCGTGGTGTTCGATGCTTTATATAAACTATGGAACATGAAGACTCTCGCTTTACTCTATTGTCGTCGTACTAAACTGACTATTTTTGTACTAACTGTTTGAGATTCTATTAATTTAATCTCTATTCTAGTTAAACTTTCTCAACTTACCGACCGCCCGCTTTTATTAGACTCTTAAACTTATGCCAGTTAACTTTTGCCATTTTTCTTGCGACAAAACAAATAATAAAAGAAGCGTTCGTTTGTTGTTTTGTTAAATGCAAAAGTTATTTAAAAGAAAACTACTCTATAAAGCAATCATGTGGAACAGTTAACAATGGGCACATGAAAAACACATTTCTTTTGGATTAGATATGGTAGTTAAAACGACATTACATTCCCATTTTAGAAAAAAATTCTATTTTTGAGTTAAAGAGCATACATAATAGATTGAACCGCATACGACATGAGACAATCTCCAGCTCTTTTCGACTGTTTGTTGATACGAGACGACATTATTTTTTATAGTTTATCATGAATTTGTAATGGAAATTGGCAAAAGATTACATCATTCCGTTCCTTCTGGTAGGATTTAAGCACAGGAAGTTGAAAGAAAACTTTTTGATCGTACAGCTTTTGTTTTTGAACAAATTTACTTTTCACTATCAAAAAGTGAATAAAACACGCCGTTCATGAATATTTTACCCATCTTGCCGTTTTCACCCCTTAGTTTTTCTGAATTTAGAAAGACAAACCGAAAATTATTCACTTAAACAGAACGAACGTTCAGAATTTTGCTTCAGTTTTCGATTAATCTTTGCATTTTAGTTAAAATAGTAACGGTATTGTTCTAATAGTTTCAAAACTGCTTTCTTTTTGCTAGGTTTCGCTGTGTAACATTATAGTCTCCATCAAATTTCATTTGATCAAACAAAACATTTTAGAAGAAGTACTCAGCACTCTATTACAGAGATATTTTTTTAAAATGTTTTTCACACCAAGTTACATAAAAGTCAAATTTTTCTTTTTTAAACTCTATCGTTCGATAAGGATAAGTCTCTCAAACGATCAAAAAATATCTCTGCAAGAGAGTATTGAATACTTCTGTTAAAAATTTTAACTCAATCAAATGAGTGTTAGTAAGTTTAATTAACGTATAAATTGAAAACTTGTGCCAATTAAAATTGTAGTAACGCTCTCATGTTCACATCAAAGACAAATATCTCGTTTTATGCTTAGGGTCGACCAAAACTTCGTAGAACGGTGATTCCGCCCTCCTCTCCTCACACCGTGATCAAAACTTTTGGTCAGCCTTAACCCTTTGAGGACCGATTTTTTTTTCCAATCGAAATCAACATGTTTAATCTTTTTATTTTATTTTAATTCAAAATGGCTACTTGAAAATACTGTGATAGTCAAAAAAACAGTTTTTCCATCTTTTAAACAAAATGACAATTTGCAAGTAAAGCACTCGATGTTAGATCGAAAATTTGTTTCCTTTGTACTACAATAAGCACAAGTGCTTCTTTTTCCTTTC
>CAJNOQ010006043.1:0-14235 GCA_905250885.1 Didymodactylos carnosus
ACCGGTCTTTGAAGGCCTAGCGGCAGCATTCATGGTGGTATTCGGAATCAGCATCGTCGACTACCTATAGTCCAGTCGGTTTCGTTGAAAAAGCGATTTATCAGTTGGGGATCATTCCTCGTAAGTTCTTCTAATAAAAATTATGCCATTTCACTAAAGCAAATGTTCTGTTAAATCTAACTTAAAACCGTGTACCGTAGCTTTTTGATATGTTTCTTTATTGAATGAAAACAACAAATTGTAAAGAAAGCCAGAACAAAAAGATCACATACTGATCAGAAAATAGCCAAGGAGATTGAGAAATAATAACAACAAAAAAATATTCAGAAATTGATCATCTGTGCATGTACACATTCTCATTTTCAATTAAATAACAAAAAAAATTGTGAGATTACTCTCTCTCTCTCTCTCTCTCTTAACTCTAACCAAAAAAGAAAAAGATTGCATGGAAAATAGATAGAAAATAATAATAATAATTTTTTATTTTTATAAAACAAAAAAACCAAAATTCATTTTGTTTTAAGATGTAGAAAAAACATTGAAGAAAAAAAACTAACTTTTTCTTGACTAATAAATTGAATTTTTTTGGTAAAATAAGAAAGAAGGAGGTTTATCATAAAAAAAACAACACAACACAAGATAAAAATAAATAAATAAATAAATTATTCACCATCTGATCCATAATAATTTTTTTGATCTGATGGTGGTAAAAGAATATATTGTGACATTGTTGTGGGCTGTTTAACAGAACGTTTTGAAATAATTTGAAAGGGGCCGTGATATTGGCACCAATGATCAGCCGCCTTTTGTTCCAAAATACTCAGCATATTTACAATTGCTTGTAATGAATTTAAAATACATACAGGTGACATTTGTTCTACTTCTAAACACAAAAAAAAACAACATAAACTTGCTAAAAATGGTAGAAGAAAATTTATATAATAAACGCTTTTTAAAGAAAACTTCGATTATTGCCTGCATAGTTTCTCTCTTCTAGGATAATGTTTTTATTAGACACAAAAATCAACTAACTCATCAAAAATATGATTTTCCTAATACTTGTTTGAAAAAAAAAAACAGTCACGAACTAAACAATCTATATACCTGAATAGGCTTTAAATGCTTCCATTTCTTCGCAAAATTTATCCAAATCAAATGGATCATAGGCTCGTTGTTGGGCAGCAAATAAATCCTGAATGCACATTGATAATGAATAATTTGAATACCAATTTTCTACGAACGACTGAACATGTTCAACTAATGAATCATTACCACATAATAATAATGAATATTCTTCCGGTTCAAAATGAAAGCCTAGATAGGAACAGAAATATGAGATAAAAAATTCTTTCTTTCTAGTTTAAGAACATGAGTACGAACCTTCGATTAATAATAATCGAACTAATGTTATATCATGTTTTAAACAAAATTCTTCTAGAGTATCAACACCCTCAAACATTGTTACAAATACCGTTGAATTCTCATGATATTTCTAGAAATGATATAAAATGAAAGATGTTTGTTGAACTGAAAATATACAAGATTTTTTAAAACTTACTCTAAGACATTTTGCTTTGATAAATAATCGTATTAATCGATTCATATATTTTCGATTAAAGTCTTCTCGTCCACAACGATCAATCAATTCATCAAGTAATTCATTGTATTCATAGGCCGATTTTAAATTGAAACATTCCATTGTTTGGTTAATTACAAGTCGATGAGTATCTAAACAAGACAAAGTCAAATGAGTAACAAAAAGTAAGCACTTTTCTACTTCTACCATAGCCAAGATAACACATTCGATTTTTCCACAATATGGACCATATATTTGGACAAACATCATTTGCAGGTAACTGTAATTTTACCTGCGAAATAAACCAAGCAAGGTCTGTTTTATCAAAGCTTTTTGACTAAAGACCACTCACCAATCGTATACCCAAGAATATAGCTATATCTGTCAAATAACTTGTACAATAATCGATTGCTTCTGATGATGCATCATTATCACCAAATATATCCAATAATTCAACTTTCACTGGCAATGACCATGTGCCTAGAGAATAAAATACATTGTAAAATGATTAAATAGGCTTTTTTATGATGACATCAGTTGTGGTGTGGATTTAGGATTTTCTTTTTCAGGTGAAGGATTTTTTTTTGAGAAGAATGTTAAAAAAAATTTTTTCACAATGATCACGTGATAGTTGTTTTTCATATCATCGAAACAAAAAGATAAAGTTGGTTTTGAGTTGCTAAAGAGTACTTTTCGTATTCAGCATATTCGATAACCCAGAAAATTTTCTATTTTTGGCGAGAGATACTTCCAAAAGCTTAGGAAAAAATTTTAAATTAATATTATTTTCTCATGGAACTTTTTTTGCACCATATTGTTTCAAAATTTTTCCTAAACTTTTGAAAATACCCCTCGCCAAAAATAGAAAATTTTCCAGGTTGTCGAGTATGCTGAATACGAAAAAACACTTTTCAACAACTCAAAACCAACTTAATTTTTTTGTTTTGGTGATATCAATAATCATTTTTTTTTAATAGGAGTGGATGCTCGAAATTTAGTCGAATGAAGAAGAATGATCGCCGATGGGCTAATGGTCATCGATGTCCTTTTCCTAAAATCATTACTACTTAACATAAATTTTCTGTCACATTGAGTTTAGTTTGATCGAAATGTACTTACTTGCTTTTAATAAATCAATTAATCGATTTGTTAATGTTGTTATAGCTTTTGCGGTTGTATTACTTTTATCTTTTGTTGATGGTGGTAGTTTTTCCAATAAAGAAAATGGAATGGGTGATAATGAGGTTGACGGCACTGATTGTGCTTGTGGTTGTGGTTGTGGTTGTGGTTGTTCTTCCTGATGCTGTTGTTGATGTTTTACAAATGATACAGGTGATGCTGGTACTGATGACATTAATTGATTTGTTTGAATAAAAAATGGTATTGGTGATTGTGGTGTTGCTGTATGGTTAATAAAATGTGGTGGTAATGGTGATGAAACTGCAATTGTTCGATTTGTATTTATAGCACAAAAAGTGGCTGTCGCTGGAGCAGAAATTTGTGGTGTCATGACAGTTGAAGCTGCCGTCATGAGTGCTGTACACTGTGTTTGTGGAAAATGTTGTTGTGAGAGAGGTGACATTGAAACAGATGACTGATGCTGTTGTAAATGTGCACAATTATGATGCTGTTGTGGATAATATTGGCAAGGATTTATAGCCATTGTCTGCTGTAACATTGATTCTGGTAGTGTGATTAAAAATGTTTGCATACCAGTCATCGGACTCGTGGGAATCATTGGACTTGCTGGAATCAAACGTACTGGACTCGGCATGGCATGCATTGAATACATTTTTATTTGATTATTTTTAACTAAAGGTAAAAATAAAGCTGGACTAGTAAGAGCAGAAGACAAATTTTGACAATTCGCTACACCACTATTGCTTTAATTAGAGTAGCTAAACTATCTTTAGCACAATATTTATTCTTGCAATCATAACGATGATATAGAAGACAGGCGGTTTGAAAACTATAAGATGACTGATACGCAGACGCTAAATCTGAGACAGAAGCTGTTCACCACAAGATTTAACCACAATTCTTATTCCGTGTTTTTCAAATTCAAGAAAATGAGGACGATCAATAAAGTTAAGAACATTTGTTCTCTGCAATGAGAACCTCAAACTCGAATTTTGCTTAAATTTTTAGAACCAGTTCACAAGAAGGTAAAAGAAGCCATCTACTGTTTTTTTACGATCAAATCTAAATATAGTTCATGTTTTCTTAAAATTGTTGCCGAACAGTGGAATTTCACCAATAATGAGAAGAAGTACCATAAGGATAAATCTCTTATATTATCTTTATCTTGTATTGGCACCGTTTCAAAATCTCTCAAAAAAATATTTCTAATTTATTATTTTATATCTTTGTTGAGTTTCTAATTAAAACTAAAATGTACGAACCTTTGCAACTTTTGTTCGATAAAAGCCTAGCACAAGTCAATTTTGAATTCGCTCAGTATCTATGTGTGTGTATGTATGTACAAACTTGTATTTTTTTGATGAACTTTATTTATATAGTTCGCGAATGACCTGAAGTCGAATAAGACTAAGAAAAAGAGAGTGCCCATTTTTCTTCGCTATTATAAAAGAGAAAAGGAACTTGCTGTACAGTATGTCTTTGTCTTTGAAGAAAGAGATATAGATTTATAGTCCGATTTCGATATCTGCCGCCATTTTTTTTCCCCTTGTACAAATATAAGACAAGCCAAGAACCAAGAAAGGCGAGCTAACGAATCAATCTACAGGTGACATGCGTGTAAACACCAAAGGAATGTGAAAGGACTATGTCCAGAGTATCTGCAAAAAGCAGAGAATATCTGCAAAGCTGTGGATTACTCAGAAGAACTGGAGTTGAAAGTAAGCAAGAACCGCGTTTTTTGACCGAAACTTGAAGTTTTATAATGTCCGAGATTAAAATCACTGAAAAAGAACTTCCAATGTAGTACTGAACTAGAAGAAGAGTTTATAAAGTAAATTTATAATTACAATTAGGCTACAGTAAATTAGGATGAAAGAGTGTCTCAATTTTTCAAAGAACTGTCTGGTTCTCTCCAAATGATAATAAATTACTAGAAGTATTTCCGCGAGATTAATTAATCACGATAGAAACTTTTCTAGTCTCATTGTATTCAAGAGGCTTAACCAGAGTTTTGCATACTTTTTATCAATTTTATTCAAAATAAATTTCGTTAAATATGCAGTCACACACAAAATTACCATTGCACAAATGAGCTGACACCAAAACAACACATTTTCGTTTCCAGTCTGAAATCAGCTGAATCATAAATGTTCAACTAAAATTATTATAATCAATCTAATAGTTTCATAACAGTTGCTTTTTCTTTACCATTGTTGAATATAATCTAAGGACTGAGATGAACCGAGATAGAATTGAAAATAGAAAATTAATTCTCTCTCCTTAGGATACACTTACTGAAAATCGTTTGTGTAGTTTGGCACCTTGAGTTGGTCTTTTAGTAGATGGTGGTCGTACACAGCTGAAGTAGAAAAGAACACAATTTTGCACATCGAAAAAATAATCCATTTTAGACAGATTTGAATCGAATTAATGAGATTTTAGAGAAATTGTTTCTATATACAATTCATTTTTAATTCTTACCTGTAAATATCTCGTTCTCTTGAATATAAACTCATATCACTATTTCCTACCATTGTACGACGTAATGGATTAAAATGGCGTGGAACGGGAATATCATCTTGCTTCAATTCACCAGTTGGAATATAATGAGGTTGATATTTTGGTTGTTGAACCTAAATGAAAAAATATTCTCTAGAGAAATATGATGATAAAAAAATATATTTAAAATACGTAGATCTCATTTCTAATTTGTAGTGGTACCCAATATATCTTGTTACAAAAAAAAAAAGTGTTCGTTCTCTTTCAACTGTAGAAACATGGCCATGTTTCTGGACTATTTTATTTTTAATTAATTTACCTGTTTTTTCATACCAAGCGCTTGCCGTTTTTCGACAACACGTTGCTTTCTTAGTGCTTCGTAAAATTGTGCTTCTAAACTCATTTTTCTTATTACGTGAATTGATTTAACTGTTGTGTTATGGTCTTTGCAATTAACCTATCTCTTTCTCTCTCTATATATATATATAACTTATATATATATATATAAATTAACTCTGAAATAGAAGACATAAAGATCAATAACAAGTGAACAACATTTTATTTTTCTCACAAAAACAGAGTGAAAACAAATTTCATCAAGTAGCAACAATAAATATATCAACATCTGTCACTCTTTGTTACGTCTGGTTAAAAAAAATATTTAACTCAAGACGGTGTTGCCATTTTTCTTTTTGTCAATTTAAATTATTGTCATACAAAAATCGATTTGATAGACAATTTAAAATACTTTTTGTTTTCATATAAAAAAAAAGAAAATTACATACCTAGTAAGAAAAAAGGTAGACAATATTCTTCGACCTCTTCAATAATTGATGTGGAAAAAATACATCTAAGTTTGTTCTTTGTCGCTTTTTCTCTAATGTTTGATTTTTATATCCTTTCAGAATTGTGATCAAAAATACTTTTTTTTTTCTTTTTAACAATAATAACTTTTAAAAACATAAGTGGAAAGAAATGGTATCCCATACGTAGAGAAAAAGTTCTGTTCATTCTAAAATATTGAAAATAGTGGCAAGTCTATATGACATTAAATAAACAGCTGTCGATTTTTTTTTCTCCGTTGATGAATTCAATTTAATGGGTTGTCATTCGAAATAAAATGCAAGAAGGTTCATTAAAAATTTTGTTTCCTATTTGATATGAGAAAATATTGAACGCTCTTTTCAATTAGGCATACACTGAGTAATTGACTAAGAATTTCATATTTTTCAAAAGCCTGGCGTTTCATAAATTGCTTCGTTCAAAATTTTCTGACTCGATAAGAAGGTAGAGCAAATATTTCTCTACAAAATAAGATGTTGGACAGCTCTGTACGATTTGTTTTGACTTTTCAGCAGCGATACTTCGAGAACGCACAATCGAGTAGTAAACGAGTATCGAGTACTCGACGAGTACTCGATAAACTTCTTTTATTTTTATTTTTTTTTTTTTTATTAACGAAGCAATTTACGAAACGCCAGGCTTTTGAAAAATATGAAATCCTTAGTCAATTACTCGGTGCATGCCTATTTTCAATGAGAAAATAAAGAAAAATTTTGTCAAATTATTATGTTAAGAGTATCTGTGACTAGCGTCGAAAAATTTCCTACTACATGTTATCAGCATGTTTAATTATTTTAATCATCATATTTTTATTTAATCATTAGTGTCAGTATAAAAAAGAAAATATTTTCAAAATACTGACGAAAAAAGTATATCATCAAAACAGATAGTAAAAATAATAAAATTATGATCCTATTCATTTTCACCGAACATAAAAAAATATGTTTCAAAGCCATAAGCTATTTGTAATATAAATATAATATTTCATCACGCAATTGAACAATAAAATCACATTTTTTTAATTCATTTGTTAAACACTCATATATCTCTTTTCTTGTTCGATATGATGTAGTATAAATTTGACGGTAACGTTGAACAATCTAAAGAAAACAAATAAAATAAATTAACAGCATCTATCAATAACACAATCGTTTTCTTATCTTCTTCTTCAATTTATCGTACGAAATTGTATCTATTTGTTTCAATGCATTTTTAATTTCATTTGGCCAATTAAACAGATTATTATCATCGTTCAAATCCATATCTTTGAAGCAAAACAAAAAGGGATCTGGACATGTGATCAAAATGAAGGTCTCTATTTTTCAGTTATTTATTCTGGTCTATTTTATTTCACTAAAATCAGACAAATTTTTGGTGAGAAGCATAATGGCAGGCGTTTTTACAATATTCTCAAGTTCATAAACTCAAATACAGGTTCAAGTCATTCACCTTCATATATATGCAAAACATGAAGCAGTGTTGACAAGACGAGATTCAAGCGTGAGCATATTCAAAAATTCGAAAAAAAGAACCAAAAGTGTTTTAGAAAGTGATTGAACAAACAAAAACAACCTCTCTTCAGTTTGTTAGCTTTAGGCTAGCAAGTAAATTCATGGCAATTAGGTGTTCGTTCGATGCAGTCCATGCTACAATTATTAATAATTAGATTTTCAATATAGACAAAGTGATGTTCTAAAGTTTCTATAGGTCTTGTTTGGTGATATTTGTTTCCTCTCTCTCTCTCTCTCTCTCGTACATACATCGTGGATGGCACCGGCACCCACCTTCTGATGAAATCAGAAACTTATTTTCTTAAGGCGCCCCAAATTCAAACATCGAGTAATATTTTATTTTTGGCTTAATTGTACATCGTGCGATAGAGAAGATCATGCTGATCACAAATATCTAGGTTTTAGCCTTCCCGGTATACGTTTTTTATGAAAAAATTTCAAAAAACTTGAAGAATCTGTTTTTTCGAAAAAAGTGAAAATCAACTAAAAATTTCGAAGTACATATTAGTCTAGTCAGTTTTTGATCCTGATTCCGTATATAATATTTTTATTACATAAAAGGTGAATCCTGATTGAGAAAATTGAGAATTACGAACAGAATTCTGACTTTTTCGCCTCAGATTTAGAAGAAATGAATTTTCTCAGCAATGAAAAGGAATTTTAAAAAAGCGGTTTATACTCATGGCATCAAAATCGTCTAACTTTTGCCGGTTAATCGCGATTTTAAATAAAAATGGCAATTAATGACGATTTTTCTGCTGAGTTTCCATAGTGACGAACCAAAAAACTCGCCGATTAATTGCGTTAAATCGGTGTTCTTTTTGGCTTGTAAAGTATACTTTTATTCTACATTTCAAGGCGAATCAAATGGTGTGTGAAACCTGGCTTCATCTCTTAACGAAAAAAAGTATATAGGATTGCAAAATGAGTATGGTGAAATACTCGATGTTTGAATTTAGAGCGCCTTACTTTTTGACATTTTGTGACAGTCTCGTAAATCTCATCCTAGGTGGCACATTTTTCACTCTCTTCATGTACGACTAAAACGTTAGTGTTTGGTAATTGTATCCTTAGTTGATCATTGCTTAAGATTCATACTTCCAGCAGTCTGTTTCAGTGTCTACTAGAATTTTGTCAAAAAAGAAAATGTCACTATAACTCTGTCAAACTAAGTACAAATTCAAGTAGGCATATTAGTTTCGGCTACAATTAGCACATGTGCTTCAATGATATTCTGAAAAGAAGAAGATATTCCCTTTGTTACTAAGCATCTGTTGTTATTTTTTTCGGGCTCAGAATGACTAATTCCGGTCACTCTCTCTCTTTCTACATGAAGAAACTGGGCGAGACAAGAATAGCACAGATATATATAATCTTAAATGCGAAAAACGTGCAGTTCTCGATGTTCTAAATCTATATTCTATTTTTTTTTGTCTATTTTGCATTCTAACACACTATATACCAACACAGAACGAATTTATAAAAATTCATTTATATATCAAAACACTTCCCATTACGTCAACGTAAACGAACTTCTCTCTGCGTCTGTTTATTACATTAATTTTATTATTATTTTATTATTTTTTTAAAACACAACTTTCTGAAATGTCATCGTTTAGTAAGTTTTTTTGCGTTTATTTGAAATAACTCTAAAACTGAGAATATAAGATCACAATGAATTAGAAGATTGAGAATCACATGCAGAGCATCTTTTAGAGCAGTGTAAATGATTCTCGTCTGCTCAACAGAAAAGAGCAAAGACTAGTTCAAACTTTTTGATAACACAGATTATTCTAGGAGACAAACACTGTTTTCTTGGTTAATGAATCAAGACGAAAGTGAACTTCCAGACGTTTATTCTTTGGGAAGAAGTTGATACGCAGTCGACGCTTTTTTGCACAACTGTATGTAACAGGACTGGCTGCATTTAGCAATATTGTTCGGTTGAATAGAATCTATATTCGCCTAGTTTCTGGAATTGAACTAAAAGTTTCAATTTTGTTACACATTCAATATGATGATTAGAATGTTGTCTGTACACATATATAGGATCCGAATCCGTTGACATTCGGACAGCGTTTCCGATATAGTTCTGACAGAAGTGTATGTAAAATTTAGCGAGGCACAAAATCTTTGTAAGTACATTTGTAAAACATTTGTAATGTACTACATCTTAGGATTTAGTACGATTTTATTATTTCTGAAAAAGCATCGCGCAGTGGAAAATTTTTGTTATATGACCCTCTATGACAAAAAAAAGAAAGTTGTACCACTAAACTTTGCTCAGTGGCATAAGTCTCTCTTACTCTTTCTTATTTTCAGTGACGCTTACTTTTATATTACCTAATCATTGTATTCGGATTTACCGAGCGATTTTTTTCGATTAATAGTTTCGACACATAGAAATAAAAGGTTTTTTTCTTCTTTACTTCCTAGGTACATTTCATTCTTCAAATGGAAGTAACAGTAGTGGTAGTGGTAGTATCGGCAATGGTAGTACTCAAATAGCCGCGAACGTTGTTCGAAATATTATGGAAAAAGTAATGGCCACCCCACCCACGACAAGTTCACGTTTTTTCAATGAATTTGACTATTTACAATCACCCATGACCGATGAATATGATAGTCCATTAATGCGTTTTGGTGGTGTACCAAACGATTCATCACAAAATATGTTGATGTTATTACAATCACGAAATAATGGTAATGGTAGTAATGGAGCAATCAATCATCGACAACATCAAATATTTCAACATGTAAGCGAGTGAAAAAATATCTGTAACAAAAAATGAACAATAGGTTTTAAACTCAAAGATAGAAACTTTTAAAAACAAATGGCAACCTTAATTAAAAAGGAAGTTATTTTTATAGCATTCTACTTTCAGTAGCTAGCTGCTTTCGTTCTAATTTTATTTATTGTAACTTTTTAGTCACTGTTTTCTTTTTCAATTGATTTTAGTCCGATAATTCATTTCAACAACATCAACGTCATCATAATGATTCGTCAATATCTGTTGATTTACTCTCATCGTCATTAGCATCAACGTCGATTAGTGGTGGAAGTAGTTCTGGTGGTATAATCGTTGGTGGTCAACGTAGTAATGGAGGCGATCGAGAAAGTGTAAATAGTCTTGGCCTCGATTCGAATAATAATAATAAAAAGTTTATTGCCAAAAGAGCTAATATTGATATGACCGATCATGTTATACAAGCAAGATGTTTGTATTTTATGTTAGGTAAAGTACATTTTGTTCAGACAAAATATTTTAATAATACTTAATAGCATCATAAATCTTGTTCAACCTTTTGCTAACGATCGGCAATAAGAATGCTGAAGTGTTGATTGACTTAATAATTTCTAACAATAAAAGCTCTTTTTTATTTTTATGAGCGATCTCAACATATGTAAAACATTTTTCTTTGCAATGTTTTAGGTATTAAAATGAAATGTAAATTTTGTTTTGAAAATGGTGAAGCATTCGAAGTCTATCGTTCTCATATGTTACGTAATGGTGCTGGGACAATATTATGCCCAATATTACGTGCTTATGTTTGTCCGAAATGTGGTGCTACTGGTGATTTGGCTCATACATTACGTTATTGTCCAATGCAAACACAATCAATGCCATTATTAAGAACATTAGATTAGACGCGTTATTAGAGAGAAGATACTCAGAGAACATTTAGTATGTATATACATATCAGATGTACATAGAAGAAAGTATTTTGGTTTTCTGTAAAGCGAATGTGCATTTTAATATGTATGTAAGAATGGTTGTGGGTGTTTGTTTGTTTCTTGATTGTTTCAATCATTTTCTCTTGCCTTTTGTGTAAATTTATTCGTCTCTCTCTTAATGATGACAGTAAAACAGTAATCTATCAATGAAACAGATAATAATTGTAGTTGTTAGAAATTTGTTGTTCATTATTTGTGTGTGTGTGTGTGTGTGTGTGTTATATTCTATTGTTGATGTAATCTTGTTTTTGCTCTCTTTTTTTGGTCTCATCTTCTCTTTCTTTCTCTCACTTTCGTTTGTTTTTTATTCGAAAACAAAATTGGCTAATTCTAATTCTAATAATTGTTTGGTGAAATTTTTTATGATTGTGTCGTTCTCATCTTTCGTTGTTTTATTTTTGTTAAGAAATAAGTAACAAAATAAACATTTATGAAACCCCGAAATGAACGAGAGAAAAAAATGATGGAAAAACATCAATGACTTGTTTATTGACAGTCATTGTTGATAAAAATGATGCAACAGCTTGGCAATTTCGAAACTAATTGAAAAATGTCTCGTGTGAATGTCTACAAGGTTGTGGGAATTTTAACAAGTAGATTGTGTATGCTCAACGTAAACGCTTGCTATCTACTATGAAAAATTGGCTTCAAACTTCATATAATTTTCTTATTATTTCTCCTACTTTTGGTCGATTTTGCTATTGTTTCTGAAAATTTTAGAAAGTATTAAGAAAATCTAATAAAGATCGATAAACTTTATTAAGCAGTAGCGTAAATGGAATTTAGTATCGCTAGAAAAATTTGCTCTTCACTCGATAGACAGGAATTCTTTCCCTAATGTCACAACTCATATGCAACAGATAACTGCTTTTTAGATTTATTATTCTTATCCCATCTAACTTGTGCGTACATGCACTAAATTTAGTCAAATGAATGATGGAGGATTTTTGGTGATTAGTATAAAACTCTTTCGTTATCCGTTTAAAAACTGAAATGTTTCAGATAAGAGAGAGGTACATTTCATCTGATAGTTGTAGGAGAGTGCCTAATAAATCAACAATGACTGGCTGTATCACTCATTCAGATACATGGTTGAAACAAGGTGTATTAGAGACTACATTCAAATCTACATTATGCCAAAGTGGTAATCTTGATTACTGAAATCAAATGAACAATATAGGCACCAATAGACGAAATAAATGAAAACATAAATCGCCAGAAAATTCGGCATTCAAGAAAACAAAGTACGCCATCTCATATAGTGTCACACAGCGACTTTTTATGACGACATTCGTCTTATTTACGCGCCGGTTTTCGTTAAAAATGAGTCAAAATCCGTAGGTATCTTCTCAAAAGAGATACAAGTTCGTTTTAATTGGCCTTGTAAGATCAAATAACATCAAAGGCGACATCCAAAGTTAGTGTACGTTTTCGATAATATATATTAAAAAGTATCTCTTTTGATACGTAACCGTCAGAATGACTTTAATATCGTATTCCAAGTGTTTTGAAAAAGCTGGAAACGAAAAGGCATTCTATGAAAGATACATCAGGACTAATTACGCATAACGAACAGCTGCATCTAAACATTATTTTTTTTTTATTTGAATAAATATTTCAGAGTATGTATGTATATCTACATGACTTGGCAGAATTGTCTACTGCACAATGAACTAGATCCTAGTAAATTTTTGTTATTCATGAGTAAAGTCTTAATAGTTTTTTCAGATACCGAAATATTACATCTTTTTTAAAAACAGTTTCAGAAACAAATGCAGATTAAAAATATTGTACATCGAAGAGAAGAGACTGAATTCTGATGAAAACTTTGATAATGGTGGCCCCTAATGTGAGTGTTTTTTGTGTAAGCTTAGTCTTGCGATACACCTAAGTTATGAACATACGATCATTCTACTATACGTTATATTTTTATAAAAACTATCTTTGTTTCAATTTGAGACCGTATCTGCTCAGCAGTCAACGGTTGACTACATTTGACAAGAAAAATTAGAATATCTGTATGTAGACACAATCATGTTTTGTATCTAATAGTAAAATGCATTTTCGAAAAGGTATATACTAATGAATTTAGTTGTATTGATATGTTTTGACATTCATATCAAATTTTTCATATTTTATCAACAACATACAGTCTTAAGATCGAAAAATGTTACCATCAACGGTCATTTACCCAGTGGATGAACCAAATGGGTAGCGTCTCATCGGTGTTTAAGTTTGTCGGCAGAAAACAATACCATCAAAAAACAGATAAAAAGACTGGTATATCGTTTGAGGAACCTATAGAACTATAAATTTATCGTCAGAATATTTTTTTAACCATTTTCATCGTGTACTGATATTTCAGCAGTGCTTTCCAACACAGTTAAGCATGCATTTCTAGACAACTATTACATAACCGGCCTCCTTCCATTCTCCTTTTTCCTCTCTGAGATCATCTTTTTTTTTATGCTCTTATACTTTCTTTATTTGCTTTTTTTCCTAGAAATTCTAAAGAAAAGCAAATAATCAGAACAAATCAATGGAAATTAGCTTAAAAGAATATGTTATTAAAAAAATTATACACTTCGCGTAGATAACAAGCGTTTAAATGAGCGTGTATGAGTGAGTGCATAGAGCATAATACATGAGTGCATTGAGCAAAATACGCATTTTGGTTATAAAATGTGAAATTAAACCCCCAAATTGAACCATAGAGTTGCAAAACTAACTTGAGTTTTTAGAACAGACAATTCTACACAAGATAAAATCGTTTTGAGAATTTTGAAAGTTTTAGCAGGCATTGAAAAATGTGATAAAAAGTAGACAGGTGCGTGTAAATCTAATTCTTAAAAACGCAGTTCTTGAGCAAAAATAGAGGGTCTAAGTGTTCGAAAACTTATTTCTCAAGCCCAGAAATGTGTGCTGAATCG
>CAJNOQ010006044.1:0-14233 GCA_905250885.1 Didymodactylos carnosus
CTCTTCTGAAAAGCATTTTGAATATGCCTGACAAACTTGTTCAGCATCCACTTTTACATGGGTTAAAATTTACGCAGCGCTTAATTCCTTATGCTCAAGTTTTAAATGAGAAAGTACATCTATGTCTCATATTCAGCTCCGTTTACCCACACAAATTTATCGTCATTAATAAACAACAAAAATAATAAACAACTAGCAACCGCTTGGTTTCACCAAATTAATGTCTATGATGTGTTTGTTGAAAACATGGACGTTGATATAGAATATTCATCATCAAAAAACAATACTTTTATCTTATTTTTATTGTGATCGTCAATTATATTTATATGTAACACGGTCATTAGTAAAATTATTAATAAATTCATTTTATAATGATGATAAAAATGATAGTGTTAATTCAGTAGTGCATGACTTATTTTACAAACAGGCAAATATTTATTAGCTATAATACGTTCATATTATCCAATGTTATTCTGGATGAATGTTTAATTTACGAAGAATTGAAATTATTGAACTATCTAACGGGTGCGGCAGAATAAATGGCGGTCTCAGTATTTTCTCACTGTCTTTCACAATTTTCATCACTCACACTTTGTTTTTCTTTAAAAAATATTCCCCATTCAATTCTCTACACAAAGCATATTGAACATTTCTCTATGAAAAGATATTGAGAAAATACTGAGACCGCCATTTATTCTGCGTTTGAGGAACTTAAAACTTGGTGCTTCTTGTAGAGCAACTGAAAAGCTCAGAAAAGTTTTAACTCATGATGAAAATCGAATTGAGAGCATTTTCGATTCTTCTGTTAATAAATTTTTCTCCCCAAAAACCGTTTTGTTCTGTGACAGAAGCATTTTTATAACTATTAAAAGATAGAATCACAAGTCTGGAAACTGAGACAGAGAACAAAATTCATTAAACTGGATTTTTAAATTGAAATATAGGGTTTTTAAATTTCAAACTTTCGTCAGATACAATTTAAACATCCAGTTTAACGAGTTTTGAAAAATCATTCATTCAGATTCCAGAGAATCTGATTTTGAATGCCCACACTTTTGTTCTAAAATGCTTCCTTAAACCGAAACTCCGGTTGAGGCTCTGATTGATTTCAGCCCGAGGGGCTTTAAAACACCAGTTGTAGAAAACTCCATTATTTTTGCTTCTTGACGTTGCCGTCTGATTTAACATATCAGACTGCATGTATCCACTGACTTTCAGGTCTCTCTGTCACTTTTACGAAGTTCAGCGGAAAAGTTAAGTTAGGGGCGAAACTTGGACACTTTTTGAAATGGTTAGCCGGTTTTTGTACTTTCTCATTTAAAACTTGAGCATAAGGAATTAAGCGCTGCGTAAATTTTAACCCATGTAAAAGTGGATGCTGAACAAGTTTGTCAGGCATATTCAAAATGCTTTTCAGAAGAGAAACTGCAGGAAAGAACTCAGTGCTCTATCGAATGGCACAAGAACCGGGACTTCAAATTGAAATTTGAAAATTTTACGTAAATTTCAAAAATGAGTCAAAAAAAGCCGAAGAAACTTATAAAACTGTTTTTTCAAAACTACAAGTCCGTAACCTGAGAAAATTTTAGGATATAGATTTTAAGCTGGTCTCCACAAACTGACGGAGTTTGGCCCACATCTAAGCTTCCTCCCCCTCTAGAAAAATCTCATATATAGGCAGTGTGTCTGAAAGATTTTTTGCGATTCGATTGTTAGTCAAAAAATCTCATTGCATTCAATAGGATGCTATTCTGAAAGCCTAGCAATAGGATAACTTTGTTTAGACTAACCAAAGTCGTTTACACTTTCAGATTAGCATCCTATTGATCCTTCTAACAAACGTTTTATCATAGATAAGCACTATATAAAAAAATAAATCGAAACATAGGTTTTTGACTACGCTCTCCCGCCTGGCAACGGTTTTCTCGGTTTTAGACGCGAATGTGTTTCTTATTTAAAGCTATATGATCTTCATGTTCATCTTCAGTCAGACCTAACGTCGATTATTAATCGGTGCATCCCTAATAGAGCAGATTGAAATAGTGTTTTTGTTTCTTTCTCATGGTTCAGATATGACGTATACAGTCGACTTTCTTGTCTTATTTGTTGCAAGACTCTTGTCTCTTGACATTTCAAACAAGACCAGTAATTTTGCGGCAATGGATTCTCAGAACAAGACGCCAAACAGGAATAGACATTTGCTATCGGTGAAATGCTTTGATAAGCACGAATGAAACCGGAGCACAAAATGCTTGTTTGTTAAACTTGCACAATTTTGTTGATGAAAGAAAAAAAGATTTGAATATTTCTCGTTTACTAACACGTGCTTAATATGTTGTTTCGAACTCGTGTGTTTTATCTTAGTCAATTGACTCTTTCAATGTTTCCAGTCAAAGAAAGCTATTTACTGATGGCTTCTCTGAAATTATCCCCTTTGGAAGGGAGCTGAATGAATTATAAGTATTTGTGTAGAACCCGTGAGTTGTGCTCGACAGGATATTTTTGTTCTTAAATATTACCCATAGCGCACAAGGTGAGAAAACATCGACTTGAAAAGCATCTGTGGTTTCTTGTAAAATCTCGTGAAAAGAGCACTTTTTGTGTTAACTATTCCATGGGATTGATCAAAAGCTGAAGCAAGCATGCTGCTGATTACAATTACAAGCTGAGTCAATCTTTCGATTGACTTTTTCGAACCCCATACTTCCCCACGGCATGATTAAACATTTTTTTTCTCCTCGATTCCACTTGAACACTCGTGTTCAAGCAATAAGCAACGCATGGTCCTGAATAGAAAAGGCCACATAGTTCTTGCAAAGATGGAAATTTTTTGGCTCACTTAAATCCCTAAGCGGAGGCAGGGGGCAATCGAAAAAAACATTTCATGATAAAGATGCCATTGCCATTGGATCTGACGGATGAATTAACCCTTTCAGGACGGGATTCTTTTTTCCAAAACTAAATAATGAAAACCGAAATGAGTCAAAGTCAGTTGTTTGTCATTTTCAACCGGATTTATTCACGTTTTCTCGATGGATACGGCGCATATGTGCGTCACTCGTACTGAAGACTAGAGCAATATCAGTCAGGACAATCGATAAATAGTGCATCTAGCGGTCTGATTCCTTTCAGGACATGGATGCTTATAAGCGTCTCCCGTCCCGAAAGAGTTAAAGGCATCCTCCGTTTCCCGATCCCAAATTTTCCATTTTCGTTTTTTGATTTTTTACGATCAGTATATAGCCCGAAGTGTCTTCTATCTATTGAGCACATCTCGAGCGTTAGAAGGATCCGTTTTCATGTCTAAAAAGTTCGAAAAGACAAAAAGTATATGCTAATAAAGCAGAAAATTATATATTCTTTTTCGCTTTTCTCGAGATCAAGAATTTCGAAAAAGAATTCGGCATATTCACCCTTTTTCTCCCACACGGTCGGTCCGATCGAGCTGAAACTTTTTCAGTGACAACTATGACTAAATTGGATTGGTTGGTTTTTTGTTTGAAAAAATAACGCTTCGCTGAATTTTGGTAGATGTTACAAAATTTGCTGTAGTCGAAAATGAGGAGCAAAATAATTGGAGATGCTCTCAATATATCAGTCCCCGTTCTTGAAAGATTCAATTTTTTGCAAAAGATAAAAAACAGGCGCCCCAGTTTGATGCTAGGTGCCACAGAAAAAGTTTCAACCCGATCGGCTGAAGTCTCCAAAGAATAGTGGGGGGAATACTGAAGGCCATTTTTTAGGACCGCGACTTTAATATTTCCTAGAGGAAGCATTCTGGAATTTTGTGTCTGTGACAACTTTTGGTCTATGACCTGATAAGTTTATAACCTTTTGACCTTTTATTATACCCAAAAGTCAGACAAAACGAATAAAAACCGAAAAGATAATAAAACAACGAAAACATGCCTCTTTAGATAGAACAAAGTGAAAGCCTCTCATTGAGTCATGGAACACGAATAAAGAACGACTAATAATCCTGACTCAGCATTCCTGAGTCAGGGTTGATCATGTATTTATACATAACATGACCCAAGATCTATCTGCCTGGAAAGTTTCAGAATTTTTCATTCTGTCGTTCTTGAGAAACTCTGAAAAGGGGGCTGCCCTTAAGTGACGTGCAAAAAAGCGTACAGGCAACGTGGCTTTTTAAATCCAAAAAAAATCGAAAATAGCATCGATCGAGCCGTACCGCTAGAATTAGATGGAGTCGAAGACGAAGAATCGAATGGTGTGATTTGTTCAAGATTACACGCAAAAATGACTAACTCTTTACTCACCATCTTTTTTACTTATTGTCCGCTGGTGCGTTCGCTTTGGGTACATTTTCTTGTTGGCCGTTCGCTTTGCGAACAACGTAGATAAAGTGAACGGGCATCGAGGGTCATTTTCTACCGCTCAGTACTCGACTAATTGTATAGCTAGGAAACTCATATTACATGGAAAGATGCAAAATTGAATGCTCTTTCTGGTCATACAAAACGAAAAACTTACGACGTCAAATAACGGAGAAATTTGTTTGAGAATATAGACATACTCAAAGTGTGTTCGCTTTAGGAACAGCTACCCTGCTACAGTAGATAGGACCCTTTCTTGCTTTCTGTTTCTTAGCATTTTTTGCTGTTTTGCTGATAGATTGCCTTTTTGTTACTATAGCATGTTATGCAGTAGTCAGGACACGATATGTATTTCGCTCAATTTCCCTGTCAAAGTTTGTTACCGAGTATTTCGAATCTTACACTACCCAGTTACGTTTTCTTCTGAATCTTTTATATAGCATTTGTAGCTCCTGAAATTGTCTATCGAAGGCTATCTGATAGTTGAGGCTTGCTCTAAGCGAACGAGACGAAATAATGAAAGTATTCTGAGTAAAATTCATTAATCGAAAGAAAAGTTTTGTTCGCGAAAATCTTTCCAGGGTGCACTGAAGAAAAAAAGAATATGCTGAGTTTAATCGCCAAGAAAACCTACATCAGATCGGTTAATTTGAGCTTGATCTGTGAGTGGTTTGCCTCTCATCGACCCTATCCTTTACGTGTCAAACTCACTTTTCTTAAACACATTGGCTGATATTGTGGAGAAAACGGAGGCATATTGTGAGAACTGTTCTAATTCATATCGTCAATCGCTCATTAATTTAATAGGCTGGGCTATGAATAGCAGAAACAGCGTCATACAAGCTCATATTTGTTTCGTCTTACTTTTACAGGCACTAAAATTACTCGAAAATGTGATTATGTTCACATCCGAAATTGTCGAGCCTCGAAGCGACGAATATAGTGTCAGTGGTTTTCGTGAGTTCATCACGCGCACAAGTAATGATGATCTGTTGACCAAATGGTTCGACATCAATGTAGCATCCGAGAATACGGTGACATCAATGTTGTGTGTGGGCGGTACGACGGACTTCAACTTGACATTGGCAACTCGACTCGGATCGTCGTTAAAACATGTAACCGGACTGGAGCCGAACCTTACACTACGAATGGATAAGATCCCGACTTATGGTCAGTTGTGCGATAAGAATGTGTGCGTTGATATGGAACAAATTGCATTCGAACAATTTGTGCCCAAACGTCAACTTGACCTCATTTTATTTTCTCATGTGCTGTACTACGTGACCGATCGAATGGCGACCTTATCACGCGCCATGACCATGCTCACTCCGCACGGCTTCGTTCTCGTGTTTGATCAGACGGAACATGGTGTTTATTCCATTCAAAAGATGTTCGATACCGGTGGGCGTTACTACTGTTTGAACGAGCTCAAGCAGGATATCGCGTACCTTAACTTGATGCATAAAACAAGTGTCCTTGACTCACAGTTGTACATTGACGAGCCCTCCCGCCCATTGTGTGATTTCATCTTGAAGAAGACGTGCACAGACGACGAGTTTACTCGGCTCCAAGGTCACTTGGCGAGTCAAGGCACACTGCTCTATCAGCCGGTAGCCGTCGTTATCATTCACCAGAGATGGTTGAACACGAACGAAATGAACGAAGACGACTCAATGGACAAACTTCGGTGTGATTTGTTGTGCAAAGGCGATACCCGCCTGCTTACTGCTGTCGATCTGCAAAAGATCAGTCGCATCGTGTTTGGACGTCCTGATGTCGCTAGCATTTACGGCCGAACACCCGATGAGTTCGAAACGCAAGGTCTACATGTGTTTGCACGCACTGGTATCGAGTGCCTATATGACCCATACGCTATTCCAATAGCAGAGCGCGTAGCCGTCGTCATCAAAGAGCGATATGCATCAACCAAGCGCTTGGTGATCGTGGATCCGTTTTTGGGCTCAGGCAACCAGTTATATCATTTGGTGAAAGCGACGGACGCCAAGGCGGCATTCGGTATCGATAACAACTCCAAAATATGTCAGCAAACTCTGCGTAACTTTGCTCTTCTCAACGTGATCATTCCCTGCGTATGCGACGACTACACAAATGTGTCGCACGTGCTTCAACAGCAGAAGCATGAGAATAAAAATGGTCAACTGCCACTACTCGTCATCAACGTGTCGCCGCCGTGGGCTGACGGATTCAGTTTTCTGACAGGCTTGAATCTCAACAAAACCTCACCGCCCATCAACAAAATCATTAAATTTTACTATAACGAATTTTCCGAGAATTATAATATTCTCTTTGTCGTCTGCGTGCCCGAGAAGATCAACCGGCGGTCGCTCAATGATCTTCTCGCGTTGAGCACCTTTCATGAAACGTATCAAGTGGTTGTATCGTCGTACGGTACCAACGTGAACTGCATCATTCTGGCAATCAAGGCTGAGGAGATCGTCGATCGACAATTGTCATCTCGTGGCTATAAAGATGCACATGTCGATATCATCTCACGTTTCACTTCTTACGACAAGATGCAGCGATGGTTCATGGGTCATGTGAAAGATGGCGCTGGTGTACGCCGAATGTTATGTGTAGGTGCCGGGCTGGTTACATTTCAGACGCTCCTTGCTGAGCGTCTCACCAACTTGGACGTCTTTCATTGTGTAGAGCCCACTATTCATTTTATTAAAATGTTCTGGGAGAATACGCGTGGCATTACTGTGCGCGACAAACGTCTCTTCTGCGTGGAATTCGAGGATTTTCACGGTGACGGCACAACTCTTTATGATGTTATCCTATTCCCGTACTCATTCTACTGCATCACAGATCAGCTACTGCAAATTGTCAAAGCATTGCAAATTCTACTTGCCGATCATGGCTCGATTATCATCTTTCACGAAGGTGACGCCAGTATACGAACCCAGCTACAAAAACGCTTCGCGGTCCACAATGCAAACTACAGTAGTGCCAAATTGAAGTACGATCTCACTAATGCCAAAATCAAGTATCGCATCGATTCAATCGATTCGGAAATCGATATCACAAATCGGACACAAAACTTCTACAACTTTGTTCTGGATCGGTACACCAATGAAGCTGAGCAACAAGAACTCAATACCTTTTTCAAACAGTTTCACGAGGTCGTGCTATCCACAGATGTTGTCATTGAAATACGGAAGTCCGAACACTTGACAAAGAAGCATCATTGCTTATCTAAATTATAAACGATTAATGAATGAATTGCCTACAAGTGATTCACATATTCCTGATTCGTCCGTATCAATCTATCACGACATATATTCTTTCAGTTTTTGTCATAATGAATGTCAATTGCATTTTAATTGTCGCCTAAAAATGGTTTTTCATCTACAAGCAGAGGTGGACAATAGGGATGGCGCTTTACCTTTGCTTTACTAGTAACTTGGTAACTAAAAGTTACTTCATTACTAGTAACTAACCCTTTGGCTGCTGGGAACCAGTATACTGGATCGAGGTGAAGATCTCAAAAAATATTGGAGGTAAAATTTATCTGATTTCACCAAGCTGTAGAGCTTGATGAAATCTATTTATTGATAGATTGAATCCCGTTGTCAAGAAACAGTCGTACGAAAAAACAAGTTTTTGTCATCTTCTTTCTTTTTTCATTTTTTCTCAATCACTTTGTGTTTTCGGTGGCAAGTGTATTGTGTGGTGTGATTTTCATCAAAATTAGAATGAGATATGGAAAACGAATTAATCACTCATCCAGATTCAGATCTGTCGTAAGATGATGAAATTGAGGGTTCTGATGAAATTGAAGATAGAAGAGGTGAACGTTCTTTTTACTTAAATTCAACATTTTGTCTGATTTTCTAACTATTATGTAACTTATACGATAATCAAGAAATACTGTGATTTTTAAAATTTTTGTGATAAAAAAAGGTTTACTTTCATTAAAATAAGTTCTAATCAGAAAAAGCTTTGCCTAAAAAAATCTAAAAAACCCGGCAGTCAAGGGGCTAATACCCATATCAGATGTAAAGGCATAAAACTCAAAGCAAGTTTTCTCGAGAAGAGAACAAGATTTAAAAGTCGGGTTTTCGCCATTAGAAAGAGGACTCTAGGGGACGTCAGTCTATAGGAAAATCATTTGATAAATTAATGGTTAATGTTGGTTTGTGCTCATTGGAAGATTTTGAGAGCTATATCCTGGAAAGGTTTTCCAATTGATTTTAGATCCAAAGGTATTTATTCGGTAGAGCAAATCGATCGCTGCGATCTGCTCAAGGCCGAGTTTGGTAGCGTGCTACATTCAGGAGATATAAGCATTTTTGTGAGAGCCCTGAAATCGGCCAAGTGACCTTCAATCATCCTAAAATGGTTGAAAGTAGGGGTAATCGGCCACGCTGAGTTCAGTGGTGATGTTTGTTTCCAGTTTCAAGCGATATGAAGTCACTAAATCAAGATTTTCGCTAGCCGAACTTTCGCCTTTATGTAGACCATACAACCTATGACTTGAAGACTGCAACCCTCCACTTCCGAAAACTGATATCTGTTGGTCGTTCGGTTTATCAATAGAGTTCCAAGCCACACACACCCACAAGATTCAAACCTCCCTTCCGGCAATATCTTTGGTCGGAATTTCCTTCCAAACTCGATTTCCGTTGGTTGCTGGCCCAACAATGGAAATTCGAGACAAATGCGTTCAGATTCGAAGTCTTCGCCCACCATTACCCTGTGGTTAAGGTATCTTTCAGAAAAAATTCATAGAAACTGCGAAATAGAAAAATTCGTTTTTGGTTGGTCGAGTTATTGATCAATGGGAGCTGGCATTTAAAATCTGACTTCAGGTTCGAGTTCCTGGCCCCCAAGGACCTATTAGAATTAGCATCAAAACTCTCGGAAACTGTAAAATAGAAAAACTCGTTTTTGATTGGCTTGGCCAGACGGACAGACAGACACACAAACATTTTTGCCCCTTTCTTTCAGAAAAGAGAACAATCACACAGTAACTTTCTTTGCTGTCGTTACTATCGGTAATACAGCGAGTCGTGCGTGGAACACTAAGAGGAAGGCAAAAAGGAGTGCAAGTGACAGAACAAGCAAGAAAAAAGAATCAAGAAATATCAAATACAGTCGTTAGTTTAGGTGCACATACTGTAGAGCGGGAATCTCTAATTCTGCCACGAAAAACACTGATCCCCGTATTTCTTTTATATCTCAGCTCGCCGACATCGTGTAGACTTGAGTTCTCGTTTCCTGGATAGAGCAAACATTTCTGCATCGACCCATGTGCATTCCGTCGAAACTAATCAACCGTTTGTTCAGGAGTACCGTTACAAAACGAGCTCCGAGAATTTTCTTTCTTTTCTGCATGTTCCTAATGTCAAGCAATGCAGTTTTTTTCCCTTATTCGGCCATTCCAGCAGATTTGCATGGGATCTCTTGAAGCGAAAATGATTTGATAGAAAAAACATCTGCGAATCAGAATAAAAAATACACCATCGGATTCGTCTCATCAAGGCGCATCGACTCATGTTCTTTTTTAGATCAAGTATACACAAATTTACGGTCTTTCTGTGGGATACCAAAAACGAAAGAATGTGGCAGAATTATATCGTGTTCCGAATCTTGTCACTCTGTGAGATGTTTTTCCTTAATTCAGCCATTCAGGCACAAACACATGAGCGATCAGAAAAGGATTTGCTCGTGCTACCCGAAGGAAAATACTTGTGAAGTTATTGCGCATAACCATCGAGTTCCACTACAATAAAGGTCAACTTCTTCTGAAGTAACATCGACTTTTTCACGAGAAAAGACCAAGCTCTTGTGGATAAACATCGAATCGCCCCGGAAAAACGACCAAGTTCTTGAGGACAGACATCGAGTTTCTCAGGGAAAAGAGATCAAGTTCTTGTGGAGAAACACCGAGTTCCTCACGAAAACGAATCAAGTTCTTAGGAAGAAACATCGAGCTACCCACGGATAAAGATCAACTCCTTGTGAAGATACATCGCCTTTCGCACAAGAAAAGACCAAGTTCTTGCGGACAAACAACGAGTTTCCCGGCAACAAAGATCCAGTTCTTGTGATGAAACGTCGGATTTCTCAGGAAAAATGTTGACCTTCTTGTGAAGAAAGATCGACTTCCTCACGAAAAAAGACAAACATCGAATTTCTCAGGAGTAGAGGTCAAGTTCTTGTGAAGAAACATCCAGTTTCCCAAGAAAAAAGATCAAGTTAGAGAAACTCGATGTTTCTTCACAAGAACTTGACCTCTACTCCTGAGAAACTCGATATTTGTCCACACGAACTTGATCATTTTTTCTTGGAAAGCTCGATGCTAAAACGAAATTTAGCCTTGGATGTTAAAAATCGTTGGAATAGTACGTATACATCATTCTTATACTATATAAGTGCCAGCAACACCTAAATGGGCTGATGCCCCCCCATTGATCTGATTTTCATCCGAGCGGCATGCAGATGTTCCAATAAGATTGAATGTTTTAGGTACTGACGAAGGTTATTGTGTAGACTCTAGTCAAGGTTATCGCGCAATATTTTGTATATACCGTTTTTCAGGTTTTCGACCCGGTCTCAGTATTTTGAAATTTCCTCCCCCAAAACTTCGTTAAATCGAACCAAAAAGGTGATATTTGGAATCAGCGTGTTTTTTCCTAGCAGAATATGTATAAAAAAGGCAAAAATAAAAACGTGTGGTCTCTTTGAATTAGCGGCGCCTTACGTACATGTTAGTAATCGTCGTAGCACGTAGTAAGATTATGCGGAACGTTAAAATTATCAGAAGTAAACTGTTTGTCAGAATAGATCCATTCATTCGTACTAACGTACTATAGACTTACAGTCAAAGGACAAGGCATGAATCTGAAAGATAAACGCTGTTTTTGCATATTATGGATGAATATTGTACAAGTACAATAAAATATTTATCATTAGTTTTATGTCACTTTTATGATCTTTATTTTTTATTAAAGAATTTATCATTGTTAATATCACTTGATATTAAATTACTAAATGATCTGGTAATTAGAAAAGTTATGTTTCTATTATCAAGCTCAATGTATTTTTACAACAAAACAGGTTGGTAATTTATTAATCAAATTAATAAATTTTACAAGAATTAAATTTATTCATTTCATCAGAATTATCAGAATACAACGATTTTTATTGGATGAATGATCTTGGCCATTGGAAAATAAAATTCGTTGTTTTGGTAAGCCGGTTAGAATCTGTTTGAGTTTGGCGTTTAGAATTGCTTTCTAACTTTTGCGAAAGTTGAACAGATAAATAATAAATAATACTTTGATAGACAGAAGAAAAAACAATGTTGGGAAAAGATATCAACATTTATCATCATAGAGAAATCTTTGTTCAAAACCGTTTCTTTCCTCTGTCGAACGACATGTTTCGAAGACATTACATTATGATGAAAGATTTATTAGATGGAAAAAGAGAGGAGTAAAACTTTTCCATGTAAACAAAGAAAGACAGTGACTTAAATCAAAGATGTGCTGAATATATTTTAAAAGTGGAATGTGGAAGTAGAAGATATTATACTCTCAATATGATTTTTAGAACATTCATATGACCCACAATTTTCTCTCTCTTCTTTAGTTATATAGCACCTATTACCTTTATTTTGCCAACTTTCCATTATCCAACGTTTTCAAAATCTGTAGTAGATTTATAAGCAACATTCAATTCTAAAAAGAATCGTCATTTGACGTGGTTGACGTAAAAAAATGTTGACGCCTGTATGACAAATGTCTATATAGCAATTCGAATTTTTTTAATGCTACAGTCTGTCTATACTGATTACGAATAGATTACGAACATTAAATAGAAAGGTTCATTGGGCGAAAAAAGTTTAGTTGACGAACCGTTTCTTCTATAATAAAAGTTGTAAGCATCAAATGTCTGAGCACATGACCAAACTGCACCCGCCGCGGACTCATATTTCCGCAACATCTACGCCAGTATAGTTTCTAGTATTCAGTATTTAACTTTTACTTTTTAGTTTCTAGTATCAGCTGATAACTTTCGATAATAATCTTAATTCTCAGTCTGATCTGAGTAGAGCTGCAATTATAAAATATCTAAATGTTCAGATATTCTAACAAACATCAGGGAGGAACTCACTCTCACTCAATACTGAATACTAGAAACTAAAAACTAAGAGTTAGATACTGAATACTTAATATTGAATATAAGTTTAAACAAGATATCCGACAACCACTTCAAAATTTTGTCCTTATCCATTGAAAACATTTTAGAAACCAGACCGAAAACAGCTGAACAAATTATAACTTTTGTATTTCATCAAATTCCACAGTTATTTGAGATTTTCATATTACGTTATTGCACATCTACTTTTTCGTAGTCTAAAGACAAAATTCGCCAGCCCATCGAGAAAGCGCGTAACATGCGAAAATTTGACATATGACTTTTATTTGATTTTTAGATTCTACAATCAAAACTGGGATTACGAAAAGAATTTTAGCCTTCCAGCCTTTATGTTGACCGAGTTACAGAGTTTTCAAAATAAGGTGCATCGAAGAATCGCAAAAATGAGCACTGTCTCATATTTTCGATATAATTCCATCATTTTTTGTCCGTTCTGCTCGAGCAATGTCTCATTCGAAAGACCATCAAAAACTAAACAAAATAATGTGCCATCTTTTTTCTAAACCCAATACTGATTTTGTAAGAGATTCCTCAAGTGTCGGATTATGATTTTCATATACAAACTTTTTCTACTAAAACCCACTTATGGGCATCCAGACAGACTAGAAATATGAAGATCACATGAGATAGGAAATTCAATTTTCTACAAACTGAGCCGGAAAACTTTGTTTTAAAACCCTGCAACAGTTTGAAACCTTCAAAACAAGACAGCCGACTGATATTGTTTTGTCAATTTTTTGACATTTTTGGCATCAATACTTCTTTCTAGGACAAAAATAAGGTGATATTTGGAATCAGCGTCAAAAAATGCATCAGACAATGTGTCTTTGAGGTAGTTTTCCAGTAAAAGTTTGTCAGACTTCGAAAAAAAAATTGAAAAAAACTGTCGAAAACTTTTTGTCTCTGAATAACCTCACAGGCACATTCAATTCACAAAGTCACTCACTATGAATTTAATACACTATCTATCACCTTGATTGCTTTTCTCTAATATTACCGAATAAAATAAGCCGAACTAAAAGCAACTTTTTCCGATTTGTAGTGAGGGTGAGGGTGGTGAGGTAAGGAAGAAAGGAAGAAAAGACTACCTTTTCCTCCATCACTCGTGTTTACATCGGAAAATGATCTTTCGCCTAGAAAAATACCTCATGAAACAAAACGCCTCAATTTTTCAAAAAATTTAATTTCTTTCTCAAACCCAAGTGACATAGGTATGACGACGTGATATATGTATACCCCCCCCCCTGTCATTGACTAGTGTGTGTGAGGTATGTTTTGTAGCTGCCCTTGTTCCAGTATGTCTAGTAGCGGATGGTCATTATTATCTTTTTGTTGTTGGTCCATTGAATGTCTTTCGATCCATCGGTGCACAATAAATGGTTATTGCTCAAGAAAGTGTGAAGGTGTTTGACAAATAATGATAAATCGAAAGAGAAGGAATTAAAGCGGAAAAGTTTGAAAAGAAAAAAGGAAAGACTTACCAAAATTTTTGAAAACTGGTTTTTTCGATTTTTGATTTTTTTGTGTACTAAGAGAAGTACGGTAGGTGAAATAAAGCGCAAAGGATGAAAAAAGAAGAGAAAAGATACGGACGTTGCTTGGATAAATGTTTGATTAAATAATATAATGTTTTTTGGTTATGTTTTGGTTTTGTTTTAATAGAAAAATATATGGTTTTTAAAAAAATATAACGACGAATGTTGAATATA
>CAJNOQ010006045.1:0-14224 GCA_905250885.1 Didymodactylos carnosus
TGTGTTCGATCCTAGCTTCGTGCAAGGATTGATTTTGTGTTTTGATAGTTTAAGTTTCAGAATGATATAATGGGAATTTATATTCTCGATTTCGTTCTGGTTCAAGATTAAAGCTTAAACCAATTCAGAATAAACTTTATCATTTCTTCGTCAAACACAATCCTACGTACGATTGCATAATTTTTTCAAACTTGTAATAACTGATAATGCCGATTGTGATAATTTACCAGATTTGCCTAATTCAGATACACCTGTTTCAACAAATTTTTTATACAATTCCGTTTGTAAAGGCATTAGACGACAACACAAAACTTGTTCAACTAAAGAAAAACACAAAAGTTAGAAGAATATTTATTAGAAAAGTAAGATCATTTCTTACTTTTGACTGGTAAATATTTTGTTAACAATATTTGTGTACGACGAATAATACAACGATTAACAAGTGTAGCTAATTCTTGTAATTTTTCTTGAGCTAAACTATGTTCAACATCCGATGCATTTGCATCACGACCACGGCGTATAGGATTTTCAAATCGTTTACGAAATTCAGCTGCCGTACCTATTAAACATTGAGAGTAGTTAACAGGGAGCAACGATTTCTCTTTTTGTTAAATTTACCTAATATTCCACCATTAACAAAATGAATTAAACTAAAATATTCCAGTAAATCATTTTGAATTGGTGTGCCAGATAATAAAACACGTCGTTTACAATCAAGTTTGAATAGTGCATCATATGTTTGATTTTCCGCATTTTTCAATCGATGTCCCTATAAAGGATCGAAAAAAATTATTATTTATCCACACTCACGATGTAACTTCCCCAAGTGTGAAATAGCTTTGAGCTGAAACCTAGTGAGTTATAGGTAATCGACGGTGCTGAGTCGGAATATCACTATGCCGTTTGCTTCTAGGCCTTCAAAGACTCGTTTTCTGGAAAAACACTTTTTCAGAAACTCTAAAAAGTAACTAAAACCTTTCTTAATCCGGGATGATTGTAGACCGCAAATTTTTTGATTAAAATGAGACATCTCCCAGCTCTACACGACCTTTCTTTGCAAAGTTATACAATTTACAACAAAAGGCCTAAATGTTCATTGTCCGCTCAAAGCTATAGAAATAAGAAGAAATAAATTTAGGGCTTTTCTTGTAAATTGTATAACTTTGCAAATAAAGGTCGTGTATAGCTGTGAGATGTCTCGTTTTAAAATTTGCGGTCTGCAATTATGCCTCATTAAGAAAGGTTTTTGGTTACTTTTTAGAGTTTCTGAAAAAGTGATCGTTGAAGGCCTAGAGGCAAATGGCATAGTGATATTCCGACTCAGCACCGTCGATTATCTATAATCCACTAGGTTTCAGCTCAAAAACTATTTCACACTTGGCAAAGTTATCTCATCAGATATTTAGGATGTGTGAAAACTGATATTCTTACTTCATCACAGATAATAAGACCGACCGATCCTTTATGCAAAACGTTGATGTGTGCACGAAACGTTTCATATGATATTATTAAAACGGGATTTGCACTTCGACGTCCTTGATGTAACATAAATTGTTCTAAATAATCCAAAAAGAATCAAGTTTTTTATTTTACCAAACTTTATATTTTTCAGACATAACAATGACGGATTTAGGGAAGTAGCAGTACTGGCGGAAAATTTTGATTCCATAGTATCTTGCCCATAGAAACTTATCATATCCCATATGCAAAGTTTTCTGGCCTGTGTTTTCTTTTTCAAGTCAGCCAGAACCGAAAAATTTTTCCTAAATCCATCACTGGGATATAACATACTTACTTAGTTTATGTTCAATTTCAGCTTTTGTGCCAGAATCGATTGTTAATGCTGATAATCGTCCATGCAACCATTTAGCTATTTCTTTATCCCAGTTCTAAACAAAAGACAAGAGCTATAGAACATAGATGATAGATATGAAATATTAACTTACTTTAACTAAACTACTGGGTGTGACAATAATGGCTTTTGTTATCATTGGTTTGCAATCTGGACTTTGAGTCTGTGTGTTATAAAAAGCATCGTATCAAATAATGAAAAAGAAAAATATCGCATATGTACCAGTAACGTCCATAATAATGTAATACATTGCAGAGTTTTTCCCAAACCCTAGAGAAAGTAACACAATAAATACAATCAATTTTTAGTTTGATAAACAAAAAATTTTTCCTACCATTTCATCAGCCATTATACAGCCAAAGTTGTCTGGAATTTGTACACCAGTGACAGAATCGTATAAAAATTTGACACCCTACAAATTTTACAGATGTTTTTCACAACCTTCCTTTTTTTTAAATTCTTCAGTTTTACTTACTTCTCGTTGATGTGGTCGTAATAATTTTGATAAAATCGGATCGACAACAACGTGCACTTGAACTTTTTCTCTAAAAAAAAAATTAACAGTATCAATAAATATTATAAATAAAAAGACAGATATCAACGTACAGATCAACTTTTAATTTTTCTTCGGCACTCATTTCTGGTGGTGCATATAGAATAAGTGCATTTTCTTCATCAGGATCATGTAATGATTGTCGACCACCTTGTCGTCGTACACCTAGTCCTCTTCCGCCAAGTGGACCTGAACATTAATTAAACAAAAACAACTAGTATCTACTTTTCACTAGATGAATGTAAACAAACCTTTATAATTTGGTATTGGTATTTTGAATGGTCGCGCCAACAACATTCGAATAAAAAATTCCTAGACAAAAGAGTACACATATTACATATCATAAACATTCCTTTTTCGATTTTAAAATACGTACATGATCACTGACACTTTCGGATACTACGTTTGGTGTGAACGATATTTTTTCATTTGTTATAGGCATGAGTGCTTTTCGAAATGGATTTAAAAATTGACTGGTGTCATAACCTTTATTGGATATATTGGCATTTTTTGATGGTTTCTAGGAGAAGAAAATATAAAGTTTTTTTCTAAATGAATATTTAATCACAAACAAGTCAAAACTAACCCTCATTTTTGGTTCTTTTCGTTTTCGTTTTTTTGATTTACCATCATCTTCACCATACTAAAAAGGTTTTAATATGATGTAAATCGGTGATATAGTTAAGTTAGATGATTTTTAGATCAAAATTAATAAAATGAGCTTACATCGTCATTATCTTCATTTTCAGCATAATCAATATCATCTGCGTCATCATCCGATCGACTGTTTCGTGTACTATTCAATTGTTTGACAACGGTACTTGGTGCTAAACTTCGACGCTAGTATGAAATAATAAATTGAATTAATGTTAGTTCAGTTACCATTATTTGTAACCTACCATTTTTTTTTCCTTTTGATTGCAGCAAGTTCGAGCCGCAGAAAAAGAGATAAATGAAGACTTGATCTGAAAGAGGTACGAATAGTTCAGACAAATTGGTTCAAATATTTGTTTTGATATGAGGAGTTACAAACAGTACTATAACTAGTTTTCAAAAAGAGCTAAGGTCGCCTATTGTATCCATAATAAGTACAATTATGAAAAACACCTAAAAAATATTTTTCATTCATTCCACTCGAGGGTTAAAGAACAAAGACTAATTTACCAAAGAAAGTGGATGAAACTTTCCCCTAACAAAGTAAGTAAAGTGTTAGATTTCTTCTAAAATTCATTCAACAGTGAGCTTTTAGTTAAAATATTCTGCATAAATTTTGAGTATTCACCCAGAGCAATCATCTTGCTACTGGTTATCACTATGCGATCATCAATCCGCACTCACATAATTGTCAATCTCTCTTTTTCTCTTCTCTCGTCTGTCATGTTCCGTTCTTTTCTTTTCCCAGAACAAAGACGGCAACAGACTAGACAAAGTAAGTGAAACTGACTGGTGCACTTCAAATTGTTCGTAGAAGATCACATAATCAAATGGACATAAAAAAATAAAGTATTTTTTGAAATATTTCAAAATATTTTACGCTCCAGTTCAAGACATGCATGCATTAGTCTGAGAGAATCGTTTAATCTGAGAGGTTTTATAACATTAATTCATTGGTTCATAACTACGAATGTTTTCTTTGAAGAAACAGCAGGCCAAAATAAAACTGACAAAAAAAAATCTATTCATAACAAATAAAAGTCACATTAAATACGTTGATGCAAACGTCCCATTATTCTTCTTAAATTCAATGTCTTTTGACATAAATAATAAATTACGGGTTAATGTAAAACTGGAATAGGATTTTTAGCAGAATTTTGTTGTTGGTTGATTTTTTGTAGTGAATGTAAGGGTACAGAATGATTCTTGTGCTCTCACTTTTCGTGAATCAATTTATTCATTCATGAATCTGTACAGTTTCAATTAAATTCGATTATTATATACTATTACTCGGGATTGATCGTTCATTATATTAAAAAAGTTTTTTTCATTATATAGATCTTGTGTAGATAATCCAACATTGTTACGATTTAGAGCCAACAGGTGAATAAAAATAGATCTTTTTACAGTAGCAGTCATTTATTTAATAATTTAACTTAAACTTATCTTGACGTTTCGACTCTTATTTTTCATGAAGAGTCGAAACGTCAAGATAAGTTTAAGTTAAATTATTAAATAAATGACTGCTACTGTAAAAAGATCTATTTTTTGTTCTTTAATCCAACAATTCATTCTGATTTTATCTGACGTTTTCTTTTTTTATGTAATTGAATTTTGTTTAACTTCTCGTCGGATTCACCAAATGTGGTCGTGATTATACATTTATAAGTCTAAGACTAAGACTTTTATTCATGAAAAGTGAGAGTCATCAAAGGTCAACAACAATGACTCAAGCTAAACAACACCAAAAGAGTAATAAAAAATAACAAAATAAAGAAGACAACTAAAGTTAGAAAACCAGAAGAAGTAGAAACAATTTTCTTTTTAAAAAAAATAACAAATATAAATTCTTAACTGACAAACGTTTCACTAGAAGAGATACTGAAACAAAGCTGTTTTGAAAGATAGAAAGATGAATAACTGATATATACACTTGTTTACTTAATTTCATTTTACTTTTTGGTTCATGGCATGTTCGGGCTAAGAAAGAAAAATGCATTACACATTTTTTTTTTGAAGTTGCTTGTCATTTCGGTATTCAAATTTTTAGGAAAGATTCTTGTGTTAAACGGGATATCACTAACTCTAGTTTCAGATAATATATACACAGCATGTTTCAAACATGTTTCAATCTTTTTCTATATCAAAGACGTTAGTTATTCTTACTACAAAACTGTTAAAGCAACAACAAGTGAAATGTATTCGTTTTCAATCTTCATCCAAACCACCTAAAGTTAATCCTGGTTATATTTGCTTTATACGTGATACAAAAGCATTATATGGTTCATCAAAATTAGTAGAACAAGAACGTTATGCTGTAGATAAAAATAATCATTTTTTTAAAGATAATAAGGAAAAAGAAGTATTTGATGATGAAACAAAACTTCTGATATCAATGAGTCCATTAAATCCTCCAGCAACGCCACCAAGAGGCGTATCAATTTCTCAAAAACGACGTTATTTAAGTCAATTATGCCGAGTACCAAGAGGATTAAAATTAAGTTGGTTTCCCGACGGATATACGAGTACAAAATTATCTGAAGGAAGAAAACGGGTATTATCAAACAGGAAAAATATCTTAAAAAACTAATACAAGTGTATCTGTGAAGAAAGATTTCTTTTAAAGCTTGATCTTATTCTATAGATAGAAGTAGTCACTAGTCAATATCATAGGACTTAATTTTTGTCTGATATAATTCTTGTTTTACAAATCAGAGCTTAGGTTTGACACTAATGAAAGATATTTTCCTATTAAACTACGGCGTTTTGATGACTTTTTCTTTTTTTGACCTCTATCTTGTAGATTTCTTAAACGTTTGTTCATATATCGAGTCTCTTTACTTTTGTTATGTTGTATTGATAAACTCTGTATGAAACAAACGTAATGATCACTCGAAATTATATAACTTTAAAGAAGTTGTTTTTGATACTTTAGGAAAGAAGATTAGCCTGTAGTAGTATGTCGGTTATGAATGGACAGTAGTAACCTATCTATTACACTCTTTATCACTTCATAGGTCTTATTTGTTAAAAATCTAGCGAATTATCATCACAAAACGGTGAAAGTAATGAATTAAGACCATATAACCTTGACCTTAAGATAAACTTTTAGTAAGAGATATGGTATACACTCATGAAGTAGTCACATACTTGTTGACTTGGAAAGAGTATATATTACATATATTTGTTTTCTCAATCATTCCATTCTCTACTTATTAATTTGAATTATGTCTGTACATTTTTAGATCATGATTTTTTGAAGAAAATAAATATAATATGACAACTGTTTTGCTAACTGCTTCACCATTATTCTCTGTTACAACTCGTTCATCGACGATACGCTCACATTCGACTGATCGTTCAAATACATCCTCTAATAGTTATCTTGTCACTTCTCGTTCATGTCGTTCTTTAACAACAGTTCCGTTCTATCATCAACAACAACATAATCAATGCGTGTCATCATCTAGTTCATCTTCTCTTACACAATCATCTTTCTCACTTTGCAGTTCATCATCAAAACAAATTGAAATAAATTGCCAAAATACATCAATAACAAAACAACATTTTCAAAAATCAAATTCACTTGATTCCGGTTATAAAACATTAAATACACCTAATACATTATCTTATACAAATGATACATCAATTGTAACAGTAGATGAAGAAAATATTAATAACAACACTTTTCAAAAATTAAATTCATCATCGTGTTCATCTCCATTAAGCATTAATGAACAAGAAAATCAGTTGAGACCAACTGAATTTCTAGTAGATGATGATAATATAAGCATCGACAATCACTCATCAATAGATTTAAAAACAAATGATTTAAAAGTAAAATATGGTAAGGTATTGTGAATACTTAGTCTTTGAGTTCTGTTCTATCAACTATATAAATATTTAGGTCTGATCAAAAGTTCTAAGAACATTAAATAAAAATATAAAGATGCAGAGATATTTTTAATTTTATTTTATCAAATGTGCTGAGAATAGTTGCCGCTATCATCCATATCAAGTTCGATCCTTTCTAACAACTTATTGAAAGTTTTTTTTCTGAATTCTTTTTCGAAAAAATTTTTAGGTATCTTGAATATCACATATAATTATCATATTTCATTAGTTTTGGTATATTCTTTATATCAAATAGTCTTCAGTGTAGATAAAGGCAAGACTGTAGGTCACAAGTATTATATTAGAAATTGTCCGAAGCCTTTTGTTAATGAAATATGGGAATAAACAGAAATATCAGCTTCAAAATGTACAAAATTGCTTGATGATGATCATTGACTTGATATTCATCCAATGTTATTCTTTATATGACAAAAGAAGGTATCAATAGAATGTCATATCCACCGTATTCGTCAGACCTGATACTATGTAATTTATGGCTAACCAATTCTACTTAACGTAGTTTAACTGATTAAATGAATGAAACATGTAATATCCAAGATGCCGAAAAATTTTTTCGAAAAAAGAGTTCAAAAAAACTTTTAACAACATGTTAGAAAGGATCAAACTTGATATAAATAACAATGGCAACTATCCTCAACATTTAATAATATACAAATTAAAAATATCTCTGCATCTTTATATTTTTATTCAATGTTCTTAGAACTTTTGGTCAGACCTAAGTATGATTTCGTTTCTGTTCCGTTTTTATTCTTTAGTGTATTTCCTATTTTCTTGAATAATTTTAGCCGTCTTTTTTTACAGTTTTTTATCTTTTGAACACCATACAGTTTTGTAAAAACTTCCTAGGAAAGAAAATTTGAAGTATAAAATTTATATAAGAGAATTTTTATGGTTTCCAGAGAGGGGGAGGAGGTTGTCAGTAGCTGTAACCACAATTTTCGGTAACTGTTAAACTTTTGGAGTGAAATTGTGATCGATCAAATTTCAATATAAATTTAGTGTTTACAGCTACTGAATGGACTAGTAAAAGATAGTGAATTATTGATCTGATGTTGTTAGACACAAGTTTTAAAAAGTATCACCATATCTTCATATGATCAGAAAAAAAGCTATTAAATAGAAGTTTCTCTCTCGCGCTACTCTTCTTATTTATACATCTTTTATGTTATAGTCCAACAGTTCAATAGAAAGTTTTCACATTTTTGCTTTCTAGAAGCAACGCTGACTTATTACCAGAAATGATGTACGATTTTTCTAAAGAATTCATAGAATTTTTTGTTAATGAAACACGGTACTTAAGAGAAAAGTTTTTCTTGATCTAAAAAATTCTCTATTTTTATTCGCAGTATTGTCATGGAGTTGAGATTTGTTCATTTTTGTTTTATTCTATCGTTTTTTTAGAACATCCACGATTAGCGATCGCTGATACACAATTATTGGCTCCATCCTTTCATTCACGCACTGCCAGTTTATCAAATTATTCAATCTCAAATTATAGTGTTCTGTTAAATGAATTTTGTTGTATTGAAACGCCACAATCTGAAAATAAATTACCTATCGAACAAAATAGTTCTAAACCAGATAACGAAAAAAATAATAAAAAGAAAGGTTTCATAGCGACATTTTTTTCATCAAAGAAAAAAGATGAACTAACAATTAACAATAGTAATCAAGAGCAGAAAACTATTCCAACAACATCTGCCACTTCTATTACGACAATATTGACAAAAAAGCAGCAAAGATCTAGAAGTGCATCTGAAACACCAATCGAACAAACAATAACGAGGTAAATTTTGAATATTTTGGTATCATCTATTTGAATAAAACAAAAACAAATGTCTCATTTATCTAATGTCTAATCCATCTGTGTTTTTAGTCTAACGCATCCACCATTAACAAATGACGATCAATACAAATCTCAACTGACTCCGTCTCGTTCTTCTATTACAGCAACATTATCATCAGCTGTACCAAGTTTTTTCTTACCATCGAAAAAAGAAAATACAAAAAAATCATTATCAGTTGAAGAATCACATTCAGTTTCGTTAAATGAAAAAGTACCAATAGAACAAATACAAGAATCAGAAACAGATTCAGTAGCATCGTCTCCATCAATGACAACGATGATTCATACAATAAATCCAATCCCACCAGAAGTTACTAAAATATCCACTCAGTCTATCATCCATCAACAACATCAATCTTCCTCAACGTTTGGAACTTCTGCGTTTGGACTGTTGCATCGTCTATCAAATCGATTTACTCCAGGTGGAAAAAATTCATATCAACAATCTCTTCAAGACGTTATCAGTAGTACAGGCCTCATATTTGAAAATCGTCCAGTCAATTTACCTCCTAAATCATTGGAAGAGACTATGAAACATCATAATCAATATCAAAAAATGTGTTTAGAAGCAAAAAAATCTCAACAGTTATACGATGAAAAAGAAGAAAAATCTAGACGATTGAAATTAAAACGTGAAGAATTTGTTTCAACATCGTTAAAAATATGGACAAATGAAATATTACCCTATTGGAAAAAATATGGAATTAAACATGATAAAGAAAATAGTATAAACGTGAAAGCAACAAAATTATGGTGGCACGGACTACCTCCAAGTAAAGAAAGAACGAAAAAAATATGAACCCGTTCTATACGTGTTCATCTGAGATATCAGAACAGCATTACTTCTAGTTTTAGAAATAAAAAAGTTAGTAGAAGCGCATTACAAAAACTTGAGAGCATTTTTTCATGTATGACTGACGAGAGGACCTCGCGAACAGTCACATCGCTTTTTCAGTCAATCCTAATGGGTTATAAGTTATCAACTATGCTGAATCCGAATATCATAGTGGAAGCTGCTCAGAGGTCTTCAAACAGAGCGGTTTTCTGGAAAACTACTTTTTCAGAAACTCTAAAAAGTAGCTAAAACCTTTCTTAATGAGACGTAATTGTAGCCCGCACATTGCTGATTAAAATGAGATATCTCAGCCTTTCTTTGTAAAGTTATACAATTTACAAGAAAAGCCCTTAATGTTCATTGTCAGCTCAAAGCTACAGAAATAAGAAGAAATTAATTTAGGACTTTTATTATAAATTATATAACTTTGCAAAAAAAGGTCGAGATATCTCATTTTAATCAGCAATGTGCGTGCTACAATCATGCCTCATTAAGAAAGGTTTTAGAGTTTCTGAAAAAAGCGGTTTTCCAGAAAACCGTTTTCTAAAGACTCCTGAGCAGCTTCCACTATGATATTCGGATTCAGCATAGTTGATAACCTATAACCCATTAGGATTGACTGAAAAAGCGATGTGACAGTTCGCGAGGTCCTCTCGTGAGTGGTGAAGGCATAGTTAAACAGAGACTGGCGTTTCGATTCATCATAATGTCGAAAGATCACTGTGTATCCTGGGACAGCATGGCTTGACAGTTATGCTGTTCGTCAAGTACTACATACTGTTTTCTGACATACTCGGAAAACAGTTCGAAACATACTGTTTCCGAACCTCGGCGCTAGCAAAGTCATGTAATAACCTTGGGCAAGTTATTTACGTCTTAATGCCTCGGATGTTACCTGTTTGACAGCATACTCTCTACGTTGTGACGTACAATACAACTTCTTCGACTAGTCTTCATAGCTTTCCGGAAAGCTAGTACGTGGTTAGCGAAGTGTGTATGAGAAACTCAAATAATTGGGCAAAGGAACTCTGCGTCAGGCTAGCCTTCTGGTCAGAGCTGTGGTTGATGACTAGTAACGAGATGAGTGACCATTTCAGAAGTTTGTCAACTGCAGGGAAGATATCGGGCTATTGATGCTGCCATTCGACAGCACCCTACATCGGTAATGGTAGCCACAAGGCGGAGTATCCTTTCCTTCCTATATATATCCTTTTGCAACTGTTACTTATTTAGGAATACGTGGGAAAATTTGGAAAATGTCTATTGGAAACGAAATGGCTTTAACACCTGAATTATTTTCTGAATTGGAACTTCTTGCACATGAAAAATTAAATGAAATGAAACATAAAAATATTGAAATTGGAAAGGTAGATGCCAGAAACGATTTATATTATTGCATCATTGATTTGTGTTTTTTCTTCTCTAGAACACACCGTTAAATCAACATGAATATGATTCAATTTCATTGTCATCACGTGGTGAAAGTTTAACAAATTTTATTGAACTTATTCAACTTGATGTCTCTCGTACATTTCCTCAACTTGGTTTATTTCAACAAAATGGTCCTTATCATGATTATTTACAAATACTTTTATGTACATATGTTTATTTATCACCAGAAATTGGCTATGTTCAAGGCCAAGCATTTTTAGCTGCAATGTTTCTATTAAATATGGACTTATACGATTCATTTGTATCATTTTCTAATTTATTACAACGTCCCTATTTTCAAACATTTTATCGTTTTAATAATATTGAAAAATATTTATTACTATTTGAACAATTATTAAACTTTTATTTACCAAATTTAAGTGAACATTTTTCTCGTATGTCAATAAAACCAGATTGTTTTGCATTTGATTGGTTTTTTACCATGTATTCTAAATCATTACCACTTGATATTGTATCACGTATATGGGATATTTATTATCGAGATGGTGATGAATTTGTATTTCGAACAGCTTTAGGAATTCTTGCATTATATGAAAAACGTCTATTAAATATGGATACATTTCATTGTTTACAATTTTTAACAAAATTACCAGAAGATTTAAATACAACACAACTATTTAAATCAATTGAGACAATAAAATTTGATGATTTAACAAAAATAAATGAATATTGTCCACTATTCTATTTAATATCATCAAATAATTAAGAATTTAAAGTAAAAATCCCTGTCAAATGTTCAGATATACTCTGTTTTTTTTTTTATCTGCTTAATTCGATAGGAGATAACGTGTATCTATATGTATATTTGGCAATATAAAAAAGTATAAATATTCTCTTCCTTTATATGTCTTATCTTTCTTCCTTGCTCGAATTCTTTTTATTGCTTATATATTATTAAGTCATTCCAAATCATGTTTTTTTTCTTCTTCTTTTCCTCTAGTCTTGTTTTTGCTACTGCAAGCATTTTGCACTTATATTTATATATAAAAACATTTTGTTTTTTTTTTTTTTACATGCAACCTTTTTTTGTTTTTTTGTGTGTGTATACTTTTCCTCTTTTTTCTGTTAATTCGAAACTCAATCAAAATACATTTTTTTTTATGAACGATGCCAATTTATACTGTTCGTTGCATTTAATTTCTATCGAGCTTAAGTACAAAATGATGTTTTCTGAATTTTTGAAACGGGTTAAACAGTATTTAATTTCAAATAAAAAAAAGCTAAAATACTGTTGTACCATTGTTTGTGAAATTATTTTTTATTTAACTCTATTATTAACTCATCATTGTGCACTTTCTGGTTGTTGTTTTTTTGTCGTGTTGTTATTTGTGTTCTTGTTTTATTGTTCAAACGGATATTCTACGTTTAAACATGACCAAAAACACATTTTGTTTTTTCACTTTTACACAAGACACTGTTTATAAGAAATTGGAATATGTGATAAGAGTTGTTATTTTTGAAGGAGGAAAAGTAAAACTTTGAAAGTCTATTAAAATCTCTAAAAGTTCATCTGATTTGAAGGACCTAAATTAGATATGCATCAGTTAAAAACTTTTGTTAGGGCTTCCACGAGAACTGTTTTAAATCGCTTATAAAGGATTGCTCAGAGTCGCAGAGCGTCTTATTTTGTTGAGAAATGTTTGCTCGTCAAAAGTCAGCTGTGGAAAAAAAAATGTCAAGTTATTTCTAACAAAAAAATGTGAACATTCTAAAATGCACTGAAGTTACTGTTCGAACAATGTTTTTTTCTTGAATTTAGTGCATTTTAGAATGCTCATATTTGTATTACATATAACTTTGAAATTTTTTTTACTTATATAGGATTGTAGCCCAAACATTTGTCTACAAAATGAGATGTTCGGCGACTCTGAGTAATTCTTTATAGGCGATTTATAACAGCTTTTGTAGAAGCCCTAACATCAGTTTTTAAATGGTGCATGCCTAACCTAAGTAGATTTTCTGACTTTTCAAAACTTTGGTACATGAGCCAAATCCGACATAGGTTTATTAAAACTCGAAAAAAAATCTGTTTTATCCTTCCTTGTTTATTGCGTTCTATTGTCATTCTGAATGAATAATTGAAACTCTCCGGCGAGCTTTTTTGTTCCAATTAATTTTTAAACGTTAACCGTTTTGCCATTCAGAATGACAGATTTTGAAGGTACGAAGGTTTCAGCGATTATGTCACAGATAATATTGGCCCAGGTCAAGTAATTCCGCTAGGATCCTACAGGATCTTACTGATAATAGAATTTCACAGGATTCCTATTGTAGGATCCTATGAAATTCTACGACAGGAATTCTGTAGGATTCCTATTTTTTCGTTTATAAAAAGAAAAATTCTTTAGTCTCAAATTTTCACATTGAACACTCGCTACTGTTCGACGATGTGTGAGTCAGTACTCACAAGTCTTAGGCTTATCCTAGCTCGGAATCACCTGATTCTGGCTAGCTGGCATCAGAGAATAATTAAACAAATAAAAACAATAAACCTAGTAGGATAAACCAGCAGAAAATCAGATTAAAAACTCTGCTACAATCCTACAATGGGATCCTGTAGGACCGACCATTGCAAGATCTAACTACAGAATCCTATAAGAATCTTACAGTAGAATTTTGTAGAATGTTTTGGCTATGAGATTTTCCTACAAGATGTTCGTATGATCTTATAAGAATCTTGTAAGATCCTCTGGTAGGATTGTTTAATCTGGAGAATTACTTTTTGATTATATTCGAGTTTCTCCAACTTATGCCCGTATTGATCATGTATTGTGCAATTGCGTTGTGAGAGATTTTATGATCTTCAAACAAATTATTTTTTCATCTTAAAGTCACAGCTGAGCGGTCTGCGTTACAGTATTGTTCTTCAGAAGATGACAAAGGATCTTTCTCAAAGCAATTTGTTTTTAATAAAGTTAGGAGACAGAGCAGTTAATGATTTAAATAATGAGGTAATGAAGTACAGAACTACTATAAACATGATTAACTAAATATTTGACTATGTATAGTTTCAAATTTGACACACTCATTTACACTTTTTTCATTCTGATGATGACAGTGGATTCTGTCGAAATATCAATGAAATAAATACATTATGATTAGTTAATCATGTTTATA
>CAJNOQ010006046.1:0-14223 GCA_905250885.1 Didymodactylos carnosus
AGTATTAAATTTATAAAACATGCTGCCCCACTTCGTTAAGCTTCTTATTAACACATATTATAGAGCTTTTCATGGGGCGTCGAATGATGTATTGCGCTAGGCTTAATATAGGATGGTTACTGAGAAATGTTGATTTTACAGTCATACTGTGGGTACTAAATCATCGCTCCTTTTCGAGTGGATTCTGTCGGGTATATTCTACTGAAAGCGCTCGGAAGGGTTGAAATCATCGAATATCATAATTGGATGTGATTCTGATGAGGTTTGGACCGATTGGAGCGGTTATTGTTAGTGGGCCGATTTCCGTTCTTATGCGGACTTCACCTTTAGAAAACATTCTGTTTGATCGACACGATTTTTACGAGTATATTAATGACTGTTATCATTCATCGAAAATTTGGAAGGAAACCATAGAGAATTTTACGAAAGAAATCGAATCATCCTCTATCAACATTAGATGATATAATCAAAGGAAAGTATTAGCTCAATTCTCAGAGACAGTTGTATGTCAGAACAGTTTTCTTATACTTCATTTAAATAATAACTGATTAAGAATAGTAGAGTGATAGACACCGATTTAAGCATTATTTATTGGATACGTTTCGTGAAACACTTTTCACATCATCAGTCAAAATGTACAATAACAGAACGCAAAAAGTATACTGTCACACGTTGTTTTATATCCAGTACAAATAGTTTAAACTAGTTTTGCTTCTTGTACATTTTGACTAATGATGTGAAAAGTGTTTCGCGAAACGTCTCCAATAAATAATGCTTAAATTGGTGTCTCTAACTATTCATCATATTATCTAAAAACGAAACGATTCAATAACTGACTAACCCACTTACCAGTGTCTAGCATTCTGCAGTCTTTCTACTACATACTAACATTTCTCAACTCTCTTCTTCGTTTTTGTTTATTATCTGTAGCGTACTGTTGTGCCTTTCGCGACTTTCTTTCGTTTATTAAACATAAGTGTCACAGAATTCATTAACCGTTTCTAGCATATCCATATTTTATTTGGAACGTCACCTGACGCTTCTGAATTTTTTGTTGTCCTAAATATCCGTGATTACACCACCAGAGAAAATTTTATAATACTGAAGAGAACGGTAATTCCACCTGCCACAGCTTACTCAGAAAATACGTTTCCCAAGTCGGCTCAGAAAGCAAAAAATGGTAAAAATATCTTTCTTTCTTTAAATATTATCCCCGATGTTCAAACTTCAAAACAAATAGTGCGTTATGTAGAGAATTCAATTCTCTATCCGGCAGCCTAGTTGTTAGATTTTTAGAACGAAATAAGTAGATCAGAAAATTGAAATTAAAAGCCTCAAAAAATTAAATTAAAATTTTTAAAATTTAAAATCAAAGTTTCGTTAATAATAAAGTTGATATTCGTGATTAGCAGAAAAAACTGCGTCTGATGATGTATATTTAAGGCTGATTCGAGAAAAAAATAATTCCTTCAATCATCTGATTCAAAGGTTATCGTTAGCTGACCAAGCTGAAGTTCTTATCCAATTATAATTAATTCGATCAATTTTAATTAATTGTAATTGATGCATACTTTCAAAGGTTGTTTAATAGCGGTTCTGCTGATGGAAAAAAATTAGTTTCATTTCTTTATAAGAAAAACTAGATAAATTTACAAGAGAGGCATGTACTATTTTCAATTCATTGCGCTCTATCCACCCATTTATGAATTGACCAAGAAAATGTTTTTACTGAAAGTACGAATTTCCGGCACCTTACTGTAAAATCAAACATAAAACACAGAAAAATTAAATGCTTTCAAAAAAGAGTAGAGAAGAACTATCCAAATAAATGAAAACAGTTTCATCTATTTCGCATCTATTTTACGTGAAAGAAGAAAAATTGAAACATTTAGTGTCATGCACGAATGGGACAAACGCCAAATTGTTCCTGCAATTTTAAATATTCTTCGTATGTTGGATAATCTGTATAACCTTCTTTGCCTCCACCATAAAACTTTTTTATATCTAAATTTGTATTAATACAATTTTTGTTAATTAATCGTTGTGCCAAATCTGGATTACCAATATATAGTCGACCGAAAACAACCGCATCCGCCTGACCATCTTGCAAAACTTGTGCACCTTCTTTGCCATCATAATTTGTATTAACGAAAAATTTGGTATGCTCCGAATTAATAAATTTTTTGAATTGAAAAATATCGATGTTTTTGCCAGGAGTAACCGAATCAAGATGTTCCCAATGCCGTGTTAATTGTATATAGGCAATTTTTCGTTTATTCAATTCTTTCACCAAATATGAAAAGGTTTCAATACTGTCTTCTTCTGACATACCCATATCATTATAGCCACCACTAGGACCCAATTTAATACCAACACGATCATTCCCATATACTTTAATGCATTCATCTATAATACGAAGAGTGAATCGACAACGATTTTCGACTGAACCACCCCAACTGTCTTGACGATGATTCGATGTATTATCTAGAAATTGATGAGGTAAATAACCGTTCGCATTATGCAATTCAACACCATCAAAACCACATTGTTTTGCTTGTTCAGCTGCACGTCGATACAGATCAATGTAATACTCGGGATCATCAATTTCTTTTGGTTGTACATGGCCGGGATGTCCTTCCAATTGACGAAATTTACCACCTTTAGCTGCGATTGATGATGGGCCCACATTGGGTTCACCATGTTGAAGGAGAGGATGAGCTACACGCCCAACATGCCACAACTGGAGGAAGATGAGACCATTATGAGCATGCACGGAATCGACAATGGCTTTCCAACCTTTCATTTGTTCGTCATTGTAGATACCTGGTGCATTAGACCATTCTGTGCCTTGTGGGCTGACTAATGTACCCTCCGTGAGAATTAAACCAGCACCCGCTCGTTGTGTATAATACTCAACTTGTAATTGTGCAGGAATGATATTACGATCACGTGTTAATGATGACATTATAACACGATTTTTCAAAACTAATGGGCCTAAACGTAATGGAGTTGAATAGGTAGTGATCGACATTCTAAAACACGGCAAATACGAATTTCAGACTGAAATAACGTAGAAAATTGCATCAAGTAATGTTTTTTTGTACCTGGATAAACCTTGTCTTTCTCTTTTCTTTCTCTTTAATCTAACATATACAAAATGCGATGAACCATTATATTTGTAATATATTACCGAAATGCTGTAGATGAGATGAAAGTATTTCGATAACTTTTTTCGTTTCACTCTAAATATGACACGTTATTATTAAAGGTTTGTTACTTGCTTTGGTCTGTCGTACATATTTCGTTACCGATAGGCGATTATCGCTTATACAAACATTTTCTTTTGTTGTCTAATACATATAGTCGTTTATTCTTAGCTAGTAGAAGAAAAAGAGAAAGAAAATAAGTGTCATCAATAAACTTTTCAAACCACATAATAGTAGAACAGTAACAAACTGACTATTCATCAACTAGAGAGTTTCAGACACAGACATGCTGTTTAGCACATACAAACATGCAAAAGAATAAAATTCTCATCAAACAAATTAGTGACTTTTACCCATAAGGAAATCTGTTCAAAACGTGTCTCAAATCAAACAGTTCACTTAAGGTTTTTCATTCGAGAATTTCTACAAAACTTCGCCACATCCATTTTTCTCGATAAAATAATTCCATTCAAGGTACTATTTATATGAGCGAATCGTAATTTTTTTGTACAATTGGGAAAAAAACGAAAGTGTATCTAGAAAAAATCTGAAACGTACATCTTATTCCCCTTCGTTTGCTGAGCCTATGGTAAAAATTTCCCAAATACCGGACTCATTTTGGCTGAGATATCCGAGAAACAACTTGCGTTCTTTGAGGCAGAAAACTTTTTACCAGACTCTACTCTAAAATACGCGTGTAAGTACATGTATGACACACCAACAGATAGATCTCAGCACGGAGAATCCAACTGAACTATTAACAATCGATTGCGCGAAAAGCTCAAAAAACGCGTTTTTCTTCCAAGAACACTTTCGCTTTGGTTATATGCCTAAAAATGCTGAAAAACTTTTGAATTTTGTGCAGTTACACCTCTTTGAAAGCTTGGGCTCATCTTATACAAATGTAAACTACAGACCACAATTTGTGCCGCCTAGCTAAACATATTTCGATTGAAATTCGTTTTATCTCCAGCATTTCACGTTTATTTGTAACTTCATTCTGCAGTATAATCTGAAATTTCACAAAAAAACAGAAATATACAAAGATGAAATTTCAGTCATTCCTAGAAGATCTTGTAAGCTATTTACAGTAAAAGTCTGAGTGGAACCAGACGAGTCCTGCCAGAGTTATAGAGGAAACAATTTCGAAAAGGACAAGTGGCGGTAAGGTCATTTTTTCGCCCAAAACATTTAGGGAAAAAAACTATATGGTTAGAATCAGCATTAAATTCTGAACAAAACGGTATATTGTTTTAAAATAAAATTATAAGGTATAGATAATATAAAAAAAACAAAAAACACGCCACTTGTCCTTTGTAAGTTCAAAGTGCGTGGAAAAATTATTTTCACATTTTTTGCCATTCGAAAGTAACTAGATGAAAACTATAAACAATTTTCTAAACCGTTTTTTTATGCTCTAGCTTCTGGTCATTTTATTTTTTCTGAAAAATGTTTCTTTAAGTCGCGAGAACCGTTTCTGATTTGTAGCTTCATTTGTACGCAAAAGTGTTTTGTGCATGTACGAGAAGGAAAAAGTAAACAAAACCAGAAGCAAATCCTATGGTTGGATAGAGAATCGCAGGCTCTACCAAACGTGCTACTTTTTTCTCATTTTTCTTTCTTTCTTTCCTTAAAAAATAATTCATTTTCTGTGGATGAGTCATCGAAAAAACGGGTATTTTGGCTTTTGACCCACGCATCTCAGGGAGTTGATGAAATATTGTTGCGAAATTTTCTGTAGTAGTGAGCCAAATGTAAGTAAGAGAATAAAAAAATTTTTAGAAATCAGTTCGAAAATAAGTGTAAAAATGCGCAAAAAATGTAACTGTACAGAAAAGTTACGATTCGCTCATATATTATGCAATCAATTCTTCTTTCTAAAATAAGCACGCGTAATCATTCGAAGACATTCCTACTGTTGTTTATACAGCCATAAAAAGAAACTGGCATTTCCAGGCATGTCTAGCTCCAGTAACGACAAAAAATTCATTATTACATAATATATGACTAGCAATCAAGACTTGTTTTTTTCTTCCACATTCGGGAGGGTTGGGTGTCTTAAGAGAGCTCCATGAAGATGGTAAAGAAAACGTGTTTGAAGCAGGATAAGCCATCTTAATTTCTGATAGATGTAATACTCCATTGAAAGACTAAGCAAAGTAAAGTGCAACTTTATTGGTTCTCTATCGAAGACTTACTTCACTTTATTCTTTCTGTCATCAGATTTGAATATACCCTAGTGAAAGTACTCATACGATGAGTACGACTTTTACTCATAATTCGTCCATGAGTACTCATATTAGTACTACTAACAATTTTTGACTATTGTTACTTATGTGAGTACTCAGAAAATATTCATTCACCGTTTTATTTTGCTAAACTGAACCTGTACGTAGAATTTAGTGAAGAAACCATAGACTATTGATATTAATATTTCCTCACTGGTCTCTCTGTAGATAGGAAGAGATGGACTCGTCTATAACTAGACTTGTAGTCCTACTCTGGCTGCCTGAGGTCACTTCCCTATATGAAAATATCAGATGAACAATACTCATAAGTATTCTGTCAAAAGTTATATGAGTATTCAACAATATCCAAGCGTGAGTAATCAAAGCCGTACCCACAATACTCGTTACTCACTCATGAGTACTCGGGACATTTTTCAGCAGAGTACGACTTTGAGTACTCACACTTGAGTACATTCACTAGGGTAGTCACATCATAATTTCAGCATATAAATCTATCTGCTAGAGAAAATATAAAAAAAAAAATGCGATCCTCTATAAAAAAAAGTTCGGAAAAAATTTTGAGGTCAGTTTCCCAGAGGATCTTTGGAAAATTAGTTCGGTTCTCTGAAAACTTACATAAAGCGCTGCTAATTCAAAAGTTCAGCACATTTTTTTTCTGAAACACACACACATCACCAGATAGATCTAGTGATGCTAATCATAAATATGACTCTTTTTTAATTTTGATAAAGTCTTCGGGTAGAAAATGGCAAAATACGGGACGAGTGCAAAATCCCTAAAAAAATTTTTTCGCTTTCAAAAAATACCGTTGATTTTTTTCTCTCGCACCACTTCCTCCCAACGTTGTGTTTTTCGAATTCCTTATATAAAAATCAATCTTGGAATGTTGTATGAAGCCTTATCACTTATTACATGTCCAAACTGAAAAATCAGGGTCTATAGTAACGCCGATTAAATCACTAATTTTGGTAACTCTGTCTAGTTTTTTGTTTTAAGTGATGGAGCCTTCATTCATACGATATTCGAATCTTCAATTCAAAAACTTAATGATTCACTTTTTTTAAAATTTTGTATAGTGGCTAAGATTCATTTTTCCTAAATAAGAGGCGAAAAAGTCGGAATTCTCAGTTTTCTCCGATCTAAAGTTCTATGGAATGAAAATATCATATTTGGAATCAGACAATTCGGTCTCATAGCCCGAACGGAATATATATCTCTTTCATGATATAAAAGTATATCCTGGTCCGGCTATGATATCCTGTTCAGGCTGGAATATATATATCCTCTTCCGGATATAGTCTGATCAGGATATATTTTTATATCTCGAATGGGATATGGTATACTGGAGGCACATCAAGACAGGGTGCTTTTTATTTTTGGATGTGCGAATGTGAGTTCATCTTTGGAGAAAACTAGTTTTATTCATAACAAGACTACAGAGCATTTTCACTTGTGAAAATCCTACATTGAAATAATCATAGCCAAGAAGTTAAGCAGCGATATTGACTATATCAGAGATCAGCACGGGCCGAGCTCGAAAATTTTCGTCGAGTGATCGCCAGGCTAAATTTGATTCCGACTCAATTTTTCATCCGCTTCACTTTTCTGCAATAACGTCACGATTTATGATTTTTTCTAAAATGTTTTGCAAAAATATCGCGATCGGAATATAAATTCTCTGCGATATCCCGTTCCGGATATAGGGTATATTCCGAATGGGATATCTATCCCGATCGGGATACTGCTCGTGAGACCGAACTGCCAGTATTATTTCAGAATGTAAGCTTTGGAGTAGTATTGACAAAATAACTTAAGCTTCCATAATAGCAAATGTTGGTCTAGTATATGATGCTAAGTTACTTAATCTTTGAAGGTTGTGCTAACAGTCGGGGCTCATTCAACAAGAACTACTTCTTTTCAATATATCCATTCATGATAATAGCACTTTTGGTCAGTGATTTTCTCATGATCACGTAGATTATGTTATACCAAATTATCGGAGGGTGTATGTACATAAAAACTAAGACCACAAAATATTTATCTTGGCTGTTTATCATCAATTAATATACAATCTAAAACTGAAATTATTAGTACAATGAAACAACTAACTGAACTCTAAATTCATTAATACCATAAAAATAATAACGTACTTCCTTTCGTACAACATATTAAAATAAAAAGATAAAATCTAACCTAGCTCACATCAGAATGAAGATAGGGATAATAATAAACGAATGTAAAGAATGGATGAAATATAAAAAATTAGCAAGTAGGTGATTAACGTAATAATGAAATATTTTTTATACTTGTCATTCAGAAACTCTTCAAGTACCATGCCTTGTCCACGATAAACAGTTAGTGTTGACTTTCTATCATTGGACTTTGATAGCAGTGTGATAAGTTCGTCGTGAAGATGTTTAATGAAGAAGCGAAACTACCACAACAAATCAAATATTCATGAATTTATTAAATCATCGCAGATACAAATTTAAGGTTGTCCGTGGAGTGTAGATTGAAAGCAGATTTCCTTTCAGAGTTATGAAGCACTTTATTGGACCAAGGACAACCAGCTAATGGTGGCAAAAAATATTCAACTGTTATTGCACCATTGTTCAAATATCCGTGCCGTCAACATTTGAAAAGGATGCAGCCGATCGAGGATGAAGAATACGTTGGCAGCTATCAAAAATTACTTATGATGTCAGCTCGTGCTCTAATCTGAGATCGAATAATTATTTCATTAGTCGGAGCGGTACCAGGTCATTTCGTTTCAAGACAATTCGTCTTGGACAAATCGCCCGAAAATTTCATCTGACGGACTCTGCGTCTATGACACTTTGTCTCATAGACAACTCATTTTCAGACACTTCGTCTCGAACAATTTGTGACTACACAATTCGTTTCGGATAATTTGTTCCATAGAGAATTTGTCTTCTTAATAAAAGCGAACTAATCGTCTTTTATGGACCGAGCGTTGAAGACAGTGCTAATCGAATTGAAATAAGTATACAAATAACTTTACCTTTTAAGTATTAGAAAACACGAAAAAAACGATGAATTTTTTGATTTTTATTCATCCACAAGTTTCGATTTGCGTTCCTTGATTTCGTACACTTTTTCAGGTTATAATAGTGTTCTATTAACCATCAGAGTTTGGGCTATTTACCGACCGATAAAGGTCTGATCAGCCAAAGTGGCATCCACCATGGACAAGTCCGGTATTGTTTGTTAGGATGAAGGACAACACACTATGTGTGTGCATTGATCATGCATTTCATTTCATTGAATAACCAATACCTAATATTTACGAAAGCTATTCAGAGCGCAAAATCTCAGAACGCGAATTCGCGCCGCCCGTACTCAAAAGATCAAGAAAATTTTATCAAGAAAATTAATGAATAAAATTTCAGGCAAAACTCAAATTTTAGTTTTACCTAGTCATAACTCCAATTGGAGTTTTGCCTACAACATATGCATCCCTTTCATTTACTCGTCTTCATCATAACGTAGGAATATATGAGTTGTTGTTTATACAGTTACTATAGTCTACAGCATGTGTCAGTATCTTATTTCATTATTTAATTTCTGAGTGAGTCTGAAAACTAAGTATTCTATTTCTTAATCGACACTCATTCCTTAGTTTACGATCGTCTTTTCTGCATGTGCGTTCGGATAAAGAACGGTGTGGTAGGGGTTAGTAGTAGTCGTAGTTTGTTGTAGGGCTGCTACTTTATATTTATATTTACTTTATATAAGTGTATAACGTAAATACTTTTATTTATACATACAAAATAAATATAAATATTCCGACACACTACTAAACATAAAACCAATTACTTAGTACGATATGTTGTTCATAGCATCATTAGTTAATATAAAATCAGTTTTTACTCTTTTTTCAAAGACATTATGGGATGATTTTAATGTATTTGTTTTTGAGTCTGGTGAATTTATATTTATTTTGTATATATAAATAAAAGTATTTACTTTATATAAGTATATAAAGTAAATAAAGTAAATACAAATTTAAAGTAGCAAGCAGTCCTAATGTTTGGAAGCAGCCGAAAATTCCGACATAAATACTTTTATTTATAGTTATTTTTTGTAAATATAAATAAAAGTATTTATAGAATGTTGTAAAGTGAATAGAAATCAGCACCCCTAATTTGTTGATCTTCAGTTTGGTGTGCCGATCTCTGTGTTTCAAAAATTTCTTCAAATACTCTAGTATTATCTTCATCATAACAGTTAAACCATATTTCATCGAATAAATAACGGCTTGCTACTGTTGATGAATCATCATCATCACCATTGACATTATATGATGGTATTGGTCGATCTAAAATATCCTTCCATAGTCGTGCAATTATATGGACATCATTTTTAAATGCACCAGAACCAATTGGACCAAGTAATAAAACGGTATTTGAACCATCACCTTCTGTATTCAATTGTGCAGCAGCAATAACTGATGTAAGTTTTTCACGTGTATTCTCATCCACATCTTTCTGATGATCGGGCTCTGTGAACGAATGGAACAGCACAGTAAATATTTCGTAGTCAAGAATTTCAAGACTTACTTCGATATATCCCATGTTCATTTGTTAAATCGTAGCATGCAGCAACAACTACGTCTGCTTTACGTGCTTGATATGGATAGAATGAACCGGGTAAAACAAATGTAACATTTTTTACGTAGAAGACACCAAACTCAGGTATAATATAACTAGAATCCAATTTTTTATATTTTATATCCATTAGGGCACGATAACAATCAGAATTAAATAATATTGTTTCCTCTTGTGTCGTCCAACCTTCTAAATAACCACCTCTGAAAAAAGTGAAATATACACGAGCCTGTTTAGAACGTCAACGGACGTTTGAGCGACCGACATTTGAGCGAACAGGACCCCGACTCTTCCACGAATTTTTCGTAGTACACATTTGGGTATTTTTGGTAGCGTTTCGTGGGAGGTGGGGATGTGGGCAGTATGAGAATGAGTTCGAAAAGTAGTTTCACACAAAACATGTAATCATCGTGCGAAACTGTATATCTGTAACTGTATCACATAGTGCCCACATAACTTCACTTAGATATCATGTCGATCGCTCAAATGTTAGTGTCGGTCGCTCAAGTGTCGGCGTTCAAATGCCGGTCGCTCAAAGGTTTAGAAACTGCTTCAGTTTTTATCAACCTCACACTGTCGTCGTCTTACCCAGGCATACGTTCATCACCATAATCTAAGACAATCACCTGCTTTCCTACTTTCACTTGGTGTACCAACTGCTGCACACCTGCGTGCAATTTTCCAACAATACAAATCTTGCCTTGATTTTGTCTCTTATTGATTGGAAATTGTTCAATATATCGTTTTGCCTCTTTATCTTGATCTTGAATTTCTTCTTCCATTGTAGACGGAGAACTAATATAATTAATTTGCTCATAATTCCAATAAATTTTTAAATCATTCAAACCAAAGCCACGTGATCGATATTCTTCAATGTAACAACGTGAATTAAAAGTATTTTCATTAGCCTCTGCTGTCAATTCCCAATATTTTTTATAGGGTTTATTACCCTCTCGAGACTGTTGATAACCTTCCGTCATTTGAGAATATTTATCATAGTCTCTGTCCACACTAAAACAATTTAAAAGGACAAAATACAATACACAAACGAAAACGACAACTTTTTCTTCTTTGATTAACTATTTTACCGTTCCTTCCAATCATCATCTTCCATCTGCTGTCGTTCTTGTTCAAAATCTATTTTTCGTGCATAACATTCATCAACTAATTCTATTATCCCTAAATCCTCTGAATTCTTAATCATTTTTAAAAATTTTAACATTATACGACGGCTGTTGTGATGATCAACACGTGTTGACGAATCTGGATCAGTAGATGCAAATGCAATGTTAACAATACTACAAATGTCTTTCTTACGTACAATGTTAAGCGGAAACGGCAATGATACAGATGATACTAAAAATGAAGGACTAAGTATGACAAAAAATGTTTTACATTTATTTTGAATCCCGTGACAATACTTAGTTTTCATACTCACCCATATTAATATAATGGTTGTGGTTTCAGAAGTGTTTTGAGTATAAATGCTAGTTATTTCTGATTAAACAATGAAATAAGAAACTGATACATGCTGTAGACTATAGTAACTGTATAAAAACAGCTTACATATTCATACGTTATGACGACAGGCGATTAAATGGAAGGGATGCATACACTGTATTTCTAGTTACGCTTCATATATTTTTTCAACGCAGAATACACTTAAAAAGAAAGGAGAAAAATAGAAAGAAAATAAATTAAACATGTGATACACTAACTATACAACACATAGTAGTGTGTGACTAAAAGGTTGCAATTAGCACTAGAAACCCGCATCCAGCGATATGTTTTCTGAGTTAATCGGGCGAGACTGTTTTGGCTGCTTTTCACCCAAAAGTTACATCTTAGGCTCCGAATATGTATCTTGATAACTTCAAAATTGATTTTTTAGACAGCTCAAAAATGTAAAAAGGTCTAGTCTCTGGCTCGACAAACCTGGTTACTCGGTATATTTGTCACCAAGCTCTTTACATGTTGCTAAGGTTCTGAAACAAAATTTTACAGAATTGTTTACTCTATGGGATGCGACACTTAGCTACTGGAATATCTTTAAGTTGATTCAGACAATTTACTTAGTTTTACTTTAAAAAGTTGAGAATTGTTCAAAAATTCAATTTCGACTCTGGAACTCAAAAAATAACTATTTTGTTCGGTCTCAGTCGCTGTTCAACTAAAGTATTTATCGAATCGGACTAGACGTGACGTCAGAAAATGAAAAACGCTGAAAATATCAATTTTTTGAAAGATCTCCTCTTAAAACTTCTATAACTTTATTGATACAGGATCAAGAAGGATAAAATCTTTTCCACTAATACCGTTTGATCAGTAGTATCGGGCGAGAGCATGATATGTAAATTTAACCTTTTTTGTGATGACTATTTACCAGCAACGCTTGATCTACTCGCGAATATTCTCTTCGCATGTAAGAATTCAATAAGAATCTCAAAAGAGTCTTATATGAGTTATATCGGATTTTTAGAAATTCCTTATTAGATTCCTATCAGATTCTTTTGTAAGGATCAATCACTACCCATGAGTATTTTTTTAGCATAAAAATTCAGTGGATCGCGGTGAGTTTTTCAACCGCGAGAAACTTGGCGTTACGGGTGAAAATTCTTCATATTTTTGATTGCAATAATTAATACATACAGCAGACAAATAGAAAAACATTTCAGCCTTCAACTTCTTTGTTTTGAAGAGTTAGAAAATTTCTAATTTTGGCTGGCTTCACCTGGGAAAACTGAGTAAACTAGCCATAACTTTTGAAGGAAGGGCCATGAGGATGAACCATTCTAGACCTTTGATTACCTTACTATGGTCTTACATGATCTTCGTTAGCTAAAACTTTGTTTTGTGTGTGTGTGTGTTAAGTGATTATTGTATTGTATTTTTGTGAATAAGCAGAGTGAAGTGGTGTCATTAGTTAGGTGAATTTTAATTCTTCGTTCTGTTACATGTATAAACATCTAGTTATCGTCATTTATCAATTAAAAACACAATTATAGTATTTTGGTCAAACTAAAAAGTATATAAATCAATAAAAGTAAAACTCATACATGTACAGATATTGTAAATTTAAACTATAGTTGAAAACAAAGTTTTACAAGTTCCATCACAAAGTTTTTTGCCGGCACTTATAATATCAGAATGAATCTGCAATATTCATAAGAAATTCTATGATGGGCACGGAGAAATCTTCTAACTTAAAAATCTGAACTTGTAACACCTATAATTCACTTCCAAAGTCTGAAATTTTTTTCGTAATCGCATTTTCGTGTTAGTACAGGGTATTACAAAACCATTACGGATTTATGAGTGTAATTAATAGGCCGTACAGCAATTATTGGTTATGGAATTATTGAAATATCTTGAACTATATGCTAAAATACGCTTGTGTTTTACGATTTTTATTCTTCATGTACAAAGTTTCATAAAAATAATAGCATATTCGGGATCTCCATCAAAAACTGAATCTATAGACATGTCATTTGTATATTTTTGATAAAAAAGAATTTTTCGAAAATAAATCATGACATGTCTACAGATTCAGTTTACTGATGGTATTACTAATTTTTTGTTGAAAGCTACCATAAACATGAATCTGGAATGAGTACCACTGTGAATAATCGGCTGTATGCCTTTCTCTGTTCGGATGTAACAGAAGAATTATTTTGCTGTAAGATAAATCAGCGCCGCGTTTTGACAGAATCATACAAATTTTCCTATATGCCTCAAAACTGCGGTTAGAAATTGATGAATTTGGGCAAAATTGAAAAAATAATCCTTCTCTAACGGTGCAGTTATTTTGGGCCACACCACAATATCCTTCCTTTATGGGGTCACAAACGTTAAAAAAATGATCAAAATTAAGGTATAAAATTTGTTTGGCTATATATTTTGCCGGGAAATGAAAAAGCATTTTGAAAAAAACTTTGCTAAAAATGCTGCAAAACGGTGTATGATGGAAACAACCTTTTGGTACAATAATTGTGCGCAATGACCGACTGTACAGGTGCACAGTGGGCATTTTTTGCTAGAGCAAGCGGACTTTAGCTTTATGAGTGAACTAAAATTTCATGAACCATCTTTTTATAGGTTTTTCATGATCCTCTTTCTAATGGCATGAGAGTTGGGTTTTAA
>CAJNOQ010006047.1:0-14223 GCA_905250885.1 Didymodactylos carnosus
TTTTCATTCAAAAGCCAGCTTTTTGTAGCTAAAATGTAGATATTCTTAATCAGCTCGTCGAGCTCTATCGATTGATGTATAATTAAGCCAAAACTAAAATGGTGTGGAAACTTCGAATTAGCGGCACTTTAAATTAATTTCAAGGTTTTCAAAACCAACATAGGTACTTATTTCGATTTAGAAATATTTTCTATATTTCTGAGTCTTTCATTGGATTCCTCAGAAAAGTTGCTTCAGGAAAGTTAGGCTCTAACTGTATCAGATATACTAGGGGAACATTGGGTTTTTTCGTAAGCCTTTTGAAAAAAATATTGAAATCTTCATCAAATAGTTTAAACTAACTTACGAGGAAAGGTCCCCAAGTGTGCAGTCGCTTTTTGCTTGAAATCTAGTGAAAAATAGGTAATCGACTGCGCTAAATCCGAATCTAACATCGGTTTGTGCTGCTAGATCTCCAGAGACCGGGTTTTTGGAAAAGCAGTTTTTCAAAAACTCTAAAACATAAGAAAAACCTTTTCGTAATGAGGTATGATTGTAGTCGGCAAATTTCTGATGAAAATGAGCCGTCTCTCAGCTCTACATGACCTTTCTCTGCAAAGTTATAGAATTGACAAGAAAGACCCTAAATTAATTAATCTGTAGCTTTGAGTTGACAATGAATATTTAGGGCTTTTCTTGTAAATTGTATAACTTTGCAGAGAAAGATCATGTAGAGCTGGGAGGCGTCTCATTTTAATCAGAAATTTGTGGGCTACAATCATGCTTTATTACGAAAAGGGTTTTGTTTTTTTTAGTTTCTGGAAAGCTGGTTTTCCAAAAATCCCGTCTCTGGAGACCTAGTACCACAAACCGATGTCAGATTCGGATTTAGCGCAGCCGATTACCTATTGTTCACTAGATTTCAAGCAAAGAGCGATTGCACACTTGGGAACCTTTCCTCGTTAGTGTCAAATTAGTTTAAATTAATTTTTAACCAAAAGCTAATGTAAACTAATTGACGTGTAAATCGACTTAAATTGGCTTGAATCTAAATTAGTTCTAACCAATTTTAAGTAATTCAGATTAAGTTTAAATTAAAAATTGTTTTGAGTTGATTTCTTTCAGATTAGTGTAAATCGATTTATTGCAAAATTGAGCTAAAAGAAGTTGGAAAAGCATTAATTCAAATTAGTTTTAAGTTTTCGAATTAATTTAAACTAAACCGAAATTCGAAATCCGTTTCACCTAATTTAATATGAGATTTTGTGTGATGCGGTCACAAAGAAAATTAATTTTTTCGAGAAAATATCAATTAAATTTAATTCCATCTTTTTTTTCGCTTTTTAAATTAATTTGAATTAAATTTCGTGGTTTATTTTTATATTCGTCCAAAAAATTAAATTGCTGCGAATTAATTTTGAACACAAAGAGTTTTTTTCAGATCGACTTTCCTTTTAAATTTATTCAAATTAGTTTAAAGTAATTAGAAATGATGTAAAAGTTCCAAATGGGTAGAGAATCTCAGCCAGGCTTATCAAATTCTTGGTAAAAGAGCAGCCAGAAGTTTGAAAAAAAACCATTCCAATGAATTGGATGAGTTAAATGATCCATAAAAAATAGTTTCTTCTTAGGACGAGATCGTTCAAAATTATCGGTTTTTAGACGTGTAACGGAACGTGTTAAATAATTGTTGGAGCTAGAACGTCCTTTATTCATTATTTTTCATTGTAACGGTTGTTTTGTATTATTTAGCTTTTCATCGACGTTGACCAATAATTAAAAAGTATTGTCACACATATCTAATGGATTAGGTTTCTAGCATGGAACCGATAATGAACTTCGATTTTGAAATAGTAACAAAGCCGTTGGGTTTTCGTCATAGCTGCCATCAACACCGATATCTAACACATGAAATGTCATTCGAAACGTTAAACAATGTTTTCTGTTGAAATTGGTGAAGACTACTCGTCTACACCAGATAAAAAACTGATGAAAATATAAACATTTTATCAGAAGTCAATTTTCAATTCATCACTGCCGAAGTATTCCACGATAACTCTTGTACATTTATGATCAGTATGACCGAGCAGTTCTTATCCTGTTGGTTAGAGCATCTCTCTCCCTCAATGATCAGAAATACTTCCAACGACTTCAGTTCTGAAAGGCACATTTTAGAAATCTGGGAAACTATAATATATTAAAGACTATACCAAGAGATTTTAATTGGCACGAAAAGAACCTTACATAGCGAGTGAAAATGCAAAAACCTATAACAAAAAAAGTAAACATGTATGATAATATAACTGTAAAATTAAGGAAAACAAATAAAAAGCTTAGTATCATCAATGTTGCTCCAATTAATGTTGTAAACATATTGACTAAATTATCACCGTCTAAAGCAACAGCATTGATATTCATCCACAATTATTAATTACTGGATGATGTCGACGATTCTGGTGATGGATCTTCAATTATTTGTTTTAATAATTTGTAGCGCTAGAAGAAAAGAAAAAAAATATGAGCTTTTCAAATATCTCTTTCAAATAAGGTTATGAATCAATATTACACTTTTAAATTGCTCGACATCGTGGATATTCATAAGTATCCGTTCGAAAAAGCTTTGTACGTCACTGCGATACGTTAGCAAGTCTTCCTAAAAGAGTAAATCAACACGAAATGAGTTTTATTTATTAATCTATATTTACAATTCCTTACTTGAGCAATAAAAACAAAGGTATCAAATAATTTCAAACTATTATTTGAACGAAATAAATCAAAAAAAGACTGACCAACTCTTTCATTACTGCCACTATCACATCTGATATTGAATTCAATGTAGAATTTACAATATCTAATAATGATAAAAGAGCAAATTCAAAATTTATTTAGTAATTAAATGGATTTTGTGTCTTACGATTGTAAACTATCATCATTTAAATAACCAGCTTGAACTTTGTGTACGAGAAATCGTTGAAAGTACCTTTAAAAAATTAGTTACCAATGACAAGAAAAAAAGAAGAGTAACATCGTGATGAAAAAATAATTCTTTTTGTTTTTTTTAAAACATTTAATTTCTTACTTAATTGTGTTCGAATTGCGTGTTCTAATTCAGCATCTCTAACAATACCATCAGTATTAACCGGTTTTATATTACCTAACGCAAGTAATTCCTTTAAAACTACTTCATCATTATTGCTTGCCATCGAAATTAATTGTTATATCGGTGAAGGTGAACGATAATCGAGTGAGCACTGTCTAGAACAACGACACATTTTCTATTTAAGGCATTCTGAACACAAAAGTATTTCAAACACTGCAATATTTCATAGAAAGTTAACCAAAATATTCGATCTTTAATCTTTAGAAAATCAATATTTTCTTCAATCATCTGTCGACAATAAAAGTCTAGTTCTCCAGTGGACTAAAATATATATATGCATAAATTCATGTCAGACGTGCCATAGTTTACACGACTTTTGGTAATGAGAACTATCTTACATTGTGTGACTGACTATGAACTGATATCGAGATCTGCTCCAAAGGCGGCGGAACCATGAGAGCCGTGGATGCAGTCCTAGAGATCAAATCTTATATAAGATTCCTATAGGAATCTTACAGAATATCTGCAAGAATCTTATAATATTCTTATAAAAATCTTGTGAATTTCTTAATAAGACAGTGGATAGAAATGCGTAAGATATTGATAAGACAAGCAGTTCCTATGCTCTCATAGTTAATCTTCGATATATAGATGTGCATGTTGTAGACGAACCTCAAATTGAAGTTTTGCCTGAAGTTTTTCTAGGCTAAATCCCGTTTAAGTTTCGTCTGGACAGATTTTAAATTTGCCTGGCCAGTACCCCAATTTTGCTTGTGAATAGACCAAACTTGAACTAAAACGGAATTTGGGTTTGCCTGAATATAGTTAAAAATTAAGTTTTTAACACAATCTAAGAATATTATTGATTTCGATTAGTATCTGGTCAATTAGTACGTGATTCAAAGAAAGAAGAAAAGGCGCATGCTGTTTGGACGGATCCGAACGTGATGAAAAGTCGTTTTCCGACAACCATGTAGAAGCAAAATGGATTCACCATAATTAGGATTTTCATTTTTACTATTATTGAAACTCACAGTCAGAGGCGGCAGAGCCATGGGGGCCATGGGTGCATTGACACACAAATTTTGAAAATTTTTTAGCAGAAACTTTTCTTTGAGTTCTTCTCCTTGAGCACCCTTAGTTTCAGAATCATTCTGCCGCCTCTGATCTACTGCATGAAAATTGATGAATGTGACTTCAACCTCGATCAAGAATCTCATACTCATACTCAGTTTTTAATGCTGAATCCGAAAAAGTACTTTCAAAAGGTTAGAAGAATGTAAAAGAAAATAATTTAAATTTTTTTGCAACCGAAGGGTTTTTCGAAATTTGGGATCCTTCTAGTATTTTGAAGGTTTTTCATTCAAAAGCCAGCTTTTTGTAGCTAAAATGTAGATATTCTTAATCAGCTCGTCGAGCTCTATCGATTGATGTATAATTAAGCCAAAACTAAAATGGTGTGGAAACTTCGAATTAGTGGCACCTTGATTTCGTTCTATAAATATATGATGCCAATTTTGGCAGAAAAATTCTAATTTTTGGGATTTTTTCTGCTCTTTTTTCTTGTAATCCATTCTGATTTTGAATGTCTTCGTTTGAGCTTTTTCTGATTTTCATGTTTTAGATCTGATATCGTTAGTACACTCGTGACACAGATTTTATCGTTTTCTAAACAGAGCTCTTCGTCAAGGAAATACCGAAATGATGCTTCAATTCGGATTTTTTGTACAAGACATTGATTGCCAATTCTAAAATGAACACGAACAATTTTTACGGCTGCATTCTTAAAACCCAATTGTTAAAGTGTATCGTGAGAAGCCTTTCCAGAAGCATATCAAAAAACAAGAGGGGGAGTTGAAAACGAACGTCCACGAAAAGTAGAAAAAAAAGAATGAGTTCTTCGCTTTGAGTCCTTTGAAGATCAAATGTCTCAAATAGAGTACTAAAAAATCGAAGAATTCATTTTATGTTCTGCAAAATAATGAAGAATTCAGCTTTACATGTTTCCAGAGAATTGATTAGAGTTTTCTACTTGGGACAAATGAAGAACTCATTTCAAGTTCCACAAACGCGTGAAACGCTGGTTTTTTACTGTGTAATTCAGGAAAGTTACATGTGGAAAAATTACGGTGTAATAGTAAGTAGAGCTTGAAGCAACGCCTCATGTTTGTTTATTACCTTACAGATATGGAATTAGTCTTCAAAGAAAAAACGAAAATTAATTTCGAGATTAGTATGTTTGGTGAAGAATTATAGTTAAATTATCAGTTATAGTCGACGATAAGAAGCAACTAACCACTAATATAAAAGAAATATCAATTAAGTCATCAAAAAGTAATGAACTTGCACCTCCGCATTGAGATGTTTAAAGTTATAGAAAAACATATGAACGTATTGATTTAAGTGGTCTGTATCAAAATTTCTGTATTCAAAGAGTATTACAACGTTGGTACTGTGAACAATAAAGCTTTCCCAAAAACTGTGGGAGGTTTTGGAAAAAATATGAAATATTTCACATGTTTTATAACATCAAAACTTGTATAGTGTGGGTTGGTGGAATTACAACAAGAAATGAAACTTACTTCAGCAATATTTAAGCTATTTTCAGCCGCAGAAAGCGGTGATGCACAAACAGATAGAACTGACTCTCACTCAGCTTTCCATTGATATAAAAATTATCTGAAAATTCATGACTGTTAATCGATGCCAGTTAATTTGCAGTTCATTAACTAGTTATACTTATCCAGGTTTGATAATTTCGGCTAACGTATACTATTAGAACACTTATCAAAGATAGAAATCAACTGTATTTCAATGGCAAACTTTTTCCGTTTTAATCAAAAATTAGTCCATTTTGTAGAAAAAATTTGAGTTCTATCTATGTGAGTTCTATCTATTGAGTTCTAACCATGTGAATTGCCACTCAGTTGCTTGCCTTTAATGGATTAGCTGAGCTTAATTAAATCAAAGAAAGGTTTTTGATATATTTGATCTGAGGTGATTATGGTCACTCCGTAGAAACCATACAGCATACATACGAACAAGTTCCACAGTTTGTCTAAAACCGCAAAATCGACTAAAAAGACGTTATTATTGCTAAAAAAAAGATATCATCGTTTACAAGACAAGCCACTCAAGAACCCATTTGTAAAAGTCACTGTATATTTTGTTTTTCTCGTTTCTGTTTAAATTTTTCTAGATATATTACACAGCAATACCCTCGTTTCGATGTACTCTTTCTTATGACATTATAGTGAGCTATATACTACTGTATAATCAGGGCGATCACTGTAGTTTAGTTGAGAAACTGAAAATGTCAGATTTCTGCAAAAATAAACTCTTTCATATGCTATTATTCATAACAAATACTGCTTATCCAAAACAATGTCATCTGATAGTACATTGAAATCTTCCATTCGGTGCGAGATATTAACTAAAGCCTTTCCCGTCAGAGAGGTAAACTATTCTCATTTAGTACCATGTAATTTTAAACTGGTGTTCTCACTTTTGGGCTTTTTCAAAGCCATTATAAGCTTTTTGCAGTGCTCCTCTGTTCTCGTATGTGCACTGGAAAACTGCACTTGAAGTAAATATATTACCTCACTTTCCAGTGCAAGAGAGAAATATTTCGCGTTTACAAATGGGTTATGGAGTGGTTCGTATTGTGAAAATAAGATTTCTTTTTTCAACTGATTGGTGCTTGCAAAAGGTCTGTTGCTTATCTGTATCATGTATGCAAATAATGGATGAGAAAACCATCATTGCCAGTAATCGAAACGAATCGGATTCGGATAACAAAAAATCTTTCTTGATAGAAGAAGTTTTTGAAGAAAAGTTAGCACGTAAAAAGCTCATGTTTAACGGTTCTTCGCTTTTTTCAAAAAGACATGAGATACAGAGCATAATTATAGAATTAGAAAGAATTCTTTTGCAGTTCTTGCATAAAAAAGTCGCGTAAATGCGAAAAAAGAATTACTAGTATGGGGTTTAATCGTATTAAAAAATTTTAAAAACATGATTTTCAGGTGGTGGAGATCCAGCATAGCTGATATTTAAGTCTATGCAATGCTTGCTAAATATATGCTGAAAAACCGGCCTTTAGTACGCCAATAACTATTGAAAAACTGCCAGTTACCGTACACTGTACTGTAGGTCAATTGACTGTTGATAACGATCGGGAAACATTTAACAACTAGCTATTCAACGGTAAAAAAACGGATAGTTTAGAGTTGAAATTATATGCCTTTTCTTGACCATGTTAAACAGCCGAAATGTAGGTATTTAACCATGTATCAACAAGTGTAAAATAACTGTTGCAGTTAAATGGCATACTTTGTACTGATGGTTGCATTCAACCGTCAGTTGAATCCTCTTGTTTTCTTACGTTGATGCGGTTCACAAAGTTATAGAAAAAACAGGCGATGACTATTATCTTGATGAAAACTCTAGAATTCAGGCATTTATATTCATACTTATAGAATTCACTTCTCTGTCTCTCTGTCTACCTCGAATATTCTAGTTTAGAGAGACAGAGCGCCAGAGAAACAGAGAAGCGAATTCTATAAATATGAATATAAATGCCTGAATTCTAGAGTTTTCATCAAGATAATAGTCATCGCCTGTTTTTTCCATAACTTTGTGAACCGCATCAATATGTATGTCGTGGTAATTTTCAGTCCGCCCATCGAAAATCGTCACCTTCACCCTCACTGATTTTGATTGTCTTTTAGAATAACGGCGCTGCGGATACATCATAACATTCTGATGTATCCAACTGTATCCTCATTTTTGAGTACAGTTGGATATAGCCTTAATGAATTATCGACTGATAGGTATATCATGATATATCCAAGATGACGATACAGTTGGATATATCCGAAAATAAGTGCTAACAATTTTTACACCTTACTTTTTTTCATCTCGGATATATCCTACTATATCTTTTCTCAAAAAGTTTTTGACTGGAAATCGTTCAGATTTTATGTCAGTAGCGGAGTAATTTTAATATGTGAAAATGTTTTGATTGATAACATCTGGAATGGAGAATGTTGAATACCACCTGGAGTTGTAAATATCAACTTTGGAATGAATTTAGTCCTAAAGTCTTGTTTTTGTTCGTATGTGCTTTTGTATCGAATTTAATTTAATTTTGCTCAAATTGTCGTTTCGCTGTAAACAATGTGTTTTTTATTTTTTTAATCGTTAGTTCGAAAATCCACGTCTTTTTCTATCCACATTGCTGTCATTCTTACTCTTACTTTATTGTATTGATAATTAAAATCATTCTATATGCTTTTCTATAGTCTTTGTTGTTTGGCATTGTGCAAAATAACAGTCAGAAATCAAGATCTCCCAAAAAACGCAATTTGACAGTGTAAGTTTGGTATTTCTAGAGACAATCTGTATTTGATGAACAAAATCGTTGTTTGTTTAGTCGGATGATGAATCAGATGACTTTGATTGGAATGATCTGAAATCCAGAATTAATCAATCTCGATCAACATTTAAATTTCAACCACAAAATCAGCAAAATGATTCAGTAAGTAAACTGTTAGTTTAGCAGTTTGTGTTCCCAATCCGACAAAAAAAATTTATTAGTACTAGTTGCGCATTGATACAGAAGATTTTTTTTCTTTGCACTGATAAGCATCTGTGCGTTTTTAACATTTTTTTTCCATTTATCTGCATCAGTACGAATGCCACTTTTCTGATGCTCGTAACTCCTGCAACTTTTGTCACCTGTTATCACTTTTTCCTTCTTACATCTGTGAGCGAACAAACAGAAACATCAAAATACATATCTAGTCTTGATAGGAAGGTTTGTGATATTTGACATTTTTCTTAATACTCTTCCACAAATTTATTTAAATTATTTAAAATTTCCAATGTGGCGTTTCGTTGTCGACGACAACTTCTTCAGATAAATAAAGTAAACTTAATGAGTTATACATATCTATAGTTTAAACACATAAAATGGCAAAATCAAGACAAAATTAGTCTATTCAATTTTCTTTTCTTTAGTCGAATTTGCTAGTGATACGGAATGGGATAAAACCTATCCAGTTATTACTATTACCGTCTGGTTTCCTTACCACTATCAAATTAGACTAAAATAAAGAAAATTGAATAGACTAATTTTGTCTTGATTTTGCCATTTTATGTGTTTAAACTATAGATATGTATAACTCATTAAGTTTACTTTATTTATCTGAAGAAGTTGTCATCGACAACGAAACGCCACATTGGAAATTTTAAATAATTTAAATAAATTTGTGGAAGAGTATTAAGGAAAAATGTCAAATTTATCAAGATACATAGACAGTATAGGAAGAACAAATGATAGCGAAGAGAAAGAGTGTAAAGAAGGAAGATGTTGAGTAAATGGTAAAAACAGGAAAGTACAAATAGAAAACAAATTTGATCTGTTTTTCTGCCGTCACAGATATTGATGCCACGTGCAAGTTTACCATCCTCATCATCAACTGAACAAGTCATCTATAACAAAAATGAACGCAAGGTTGAATTTGTCAATGTTAATATTCCTTACAATAATGTTTCCATTTTCATTTCCAATATTCAATAAATGGTGAAGTGTGATGAGATACAAGCATATTGTGAAAGGTATTATGACGCTCTGCAGAATGGAATTTATCAATCGGGGCCGGGTCTGTTTTTTGTCAAATTGAAAAATCAACAAATTGTTGACTCATTTATGGATGATAGACTGAAGCACAACATGGGTTTTAGACAACGGTCATGTAAACGAATGTTTGAAAAAAATAAATATGAAAATTGTCCCGGTCGATATCAAGTATCAAACTTTTTATCGATAACCTTGCTCGAAATCGACAAAAACCAAATATTGGATACTGGAGTAATTTATCAAGCATTTAGAGCACAAGGTCGAATTATATCAGTTAAAGAGCAAGAAAAATCAACAAAATTTATCGTTGAATTCGACGATTATGATACCGTGGATAAAGAAGATTATGATACCGTGGATAAAGAAGATTATGATACCGTGGATAAAGAAGATTATGATAGTGGAAGTAAAGAAAGTAGGCAATTGGAAGCAGAATTACATTATTTACGCCTTGGGTAATCATTCGTTAAGAAGAAGAGAAGAAAGACTTGAAGAAATAAAATATTTACGTCGTAAACGTGAAGTAAGAATAAGCGAATGTTTCTGTTAACTGAACTAATGTTTGTCTTCTTCTAGCATTCACCGGATAATGAAAGAAGAAAAAAAAATAAACAAAATTTTGTAAATACATGTGTTTTTTTGTCAAATTACTGTTTTGAACTGTGATATATATCAGAAATTTTTTAATAAAAATAGGAAAACTTTTTGTTAAAAATGTTTTCATAAAAACGGTGTGTGTTTTATTCGTCATAACTGGATCCACAGGTCTTTTGATGGATTAATTCCATGATTGCTTTCATAGTCTGATGTGACTGAGAAATGGTTAGATAACTAAGATTGATGAAAGAGACAAATAACGAAATATCTACTCCTTTTATGGTAAAAAGAAAAAGGGTTTTAAGAAAAACTTTAGCTAAGAATTGTGAACCAACGGACAGTAAATCGTGTACTCGTACATAGCAGCAGCAAAAACAGTGTTCTCACATCATTTTTTCTTTTAGTTCTCTCTTGCGTATACGTCCGTATAAATCTATACTAGAATTTTCTATATAGAATTTAGAATAAGTCTTTTTGTTAGTCATTTGTTACACATCATATCGCTTTCTCATTTCATTCTTATTGATTGATACGATACTTTTTATCCAAATAAAAAAGAAACTAATTCAGCTATGCTGAAATTATTACAAAGTAATCTTTGAGTCTCTTCTGCAAAATTTTAGACTTCTAGAATTTTACATTTTAAGAATTGCAGAATATTACAATTGCAGAATTTTAGAAATCTAAAGTTCTAATATTGTGCAATTATTAAAATCTCAACTTCGGCTGCGGCTAACATTAAAAGAGTATGAAAGTCATTAATCACATCATTCATTTTCTGAATATACTCACTTTTATCAAGAAACAGTACACTCTCCCTTTATCCGGTTCGCAAATAACAATTCTTCAACACTCCTTTATAATTATCAAATGCAGATCGATTAAAGGAGTAATTTACCTTCTGAATTCTACAATTCTTAAAATCTAAACTTCTAGAATTCTAAAATTCTACACTTCTAAAAATTCACTATTCTGAAGTTTGATGGCATGTATGTTTCATGTGCTGCATAAAAGCGGCGTATACTAGAATTTTAGAATTCATGATAGTACTATTTTTACTTTGAAATGCCAAGAAACAAGAATCTTGCAAGAATACCCACAAGAAGGTCGACCAGTACCTGTAAGACTTTTTATTTTGTGTCCGTTATATATGTAGAAGTATAGTCTATACAATCTGTATGTAATTTATAAGACGAACACGTGCGTGACAGAAGAAGATACGAACTATCTGTGTTGTTGTTATTCACATTTTAAATGAGATGAGAAAAAACCAGTGTACGTTTAAACACTCTCTCATAATAAGATATGCCTTAAAATATTGTAATTTTACGTAGTTCATGCCATAGCACACTGACAGATACTTCTTTTTCAATTAAAATTTCATTCTAGATATAGAAACGTCATGTTTTGGCTACCGCATCCACAAGATTTCCACAAATACATTTGACTTTTTCCTGCAATTTTTTCAGATAGATGACCACTAATTAGACTATGTACTTTTCACGCATTATTTCATCCTTGAGATGTGTCACTGTTCGATGTTCTTGTGAGATTCTTGTCTCTTGCCATTTCAGAGAAGAATCTTTATATTTGTCCGAGACAAATTTAAGGATTTTGTTTCAGAACTTTAGAGAAGAATTTTGTCTGTTCTATCACTGATAGATCAAACAAGATTTTGAATTTTTCATCTTTTTTCGTGAAAGACTCGTGTCTGAAATTGCAAGATTCGTTGACGATGAAACCACCAATTTGTTTTATCAATTCCCGTGCTATATATAACTCATAGTACTATACATAGTGTTCATCAAATTCTTTTAAATCTTACAAGATTCTTATCGAGAGACAATCGAGTCTTTATATGCGTCTGTATTAGCGTCAGAGCGGCTAGCTCCCATATATATGAAAAGAAAAGAAAACGCAAAGTGGATTATATGTTGATTTGTTTCCAAGATTCTTTTAAGAATTACAAGACAAGATTCTTGAAGGAAATCTATGACAGTTCTGAGTTGAAATATCTGTCTGTGATTTCAGCGAAGAAAACCTTAAGGTAAAACTATATGTAAACTCTTTAAGAAGATTCTTAGTTGAAATGACAAGAGACAGGAATCTTATAGAACATCGACAAGGAAGTCGATCAGTGGTGTATTCTTTAGCTAGTCACCTTTGAACAGTTGTGAATCTGTTTGTTGTCGACTGTTCGATTTCTAAGTTTTCGCTTTCATTGTAGTACGGTGCTAGAGCATCATATACATTTGCTTATTCATTTGTTGTTTGTTATTCATGTATTTTTTTAAAAGGTGAGTACTAACATGATATGACACTACTTAATTAATACATGATATGACACTAATTAAAACACTAATTAATAAGCACTAATTTAACAAATACTCCTGTGTACTCCGTTCCAACCAGGAACAGATTCAAAATACTGTCTGTCCAATGAAATAGTGGACTCCGGCATTTTTTGAATAACTCAAGAACGATGATAGACAGAGAATTGCAGTTTTCGTCATTCGAAGGAGAAGAATTCACCACATCTTGTCTTAATAGAAAAAAAATTGAAAATATTTCTTCAACTAGGAGATCTTTGAAAATCCAGACCATATAGAAAATTTTTTCAATAGTATTGGATTGATTTTTTCCATGGGCTGATAGCCCGAGATGTCCTCATCAAAACTGGCACTTGGTGCCTATTGGTAGCCCTGAAAACGGGTGAGTTATTCGTAATCGATTATGCTGAGTCTCGTACCAATATTTGTCTTTAGAAAAAGTTTTAAAATTCTAGCAAGAAATGAGTGTTATGAAAAATCGGGATTTCATATTGTTGTCGTTTATATTAAAAGCCTCAAAATGTAAAGTATTTGGACTATTCTATTTATAGAATAGAAATACCTAGAAAGAAAGTTGAGAAATTTTTTTCTCATGGGAATACAATGGGGCTGGCCTCGATTTACCCACATTTTATTTCTATGCTTAAATAAAAAAAAAACGCCAAGTTTCTATTTATAAAATAGAAGGTTCAAAGCAAAATTGCTTGCGTTGTTTGAAAACAAAACGAAAATACCAATCCAACGCAAGTATTTGCTTATACTATATACATATTTCGCATTTCAAGAAAAACTTTCCGTTTTACATTTGTTTTGAGAATCCTCATCTTAGCGAACCGTAGTGAAATGAGCGTTTATCCTAGACGTGAAAAGCTACTAAGGTTTTGGCTTTCAGAAAATATACATCAAATCGACCCACAGACTTTACTTTCAAATAAGAAGTGATTCCAGTATCATTTAATTGTCCAATATATCATTCAATAGATCATGCTATCTGATAACGCATAACATGATCATAATACACATACTTAATACAAGGACCGTTGAAAAACTAATTGCTTGATGATACCCGAGGTGCAGAAAGCTACCCATCTGCCTCGACGGATGTCAGGAGAAAATAGTTTTATTTGAGGAAATTTTATTGAAATGTTCTTTTCTTGTTTATCATACGTTGAATGGCATCTTCTATATTGATTAAAGTCTTATTCGATCTATAATGAAACCATCTGCTCTTTGATTTATTATTGTTATTTATTTCGTATAGATATACTAGTCTTTTTTGATCGTTTACACTTATTATGATAGATAATTAGAGATGAGTGCATTTCCAAGTAACCAAACAGTTACATGGTAGAAAATATAAAGCAAAAGAGCATATTTCAAACAATCACTCAATCATTTTAGTCAACTAAAAGAAAAACAGCGGTTGTTTCCCAAAAAGAGCGAACAATCCCCAGGACATAACTTAGTTTCTCCTACTTAGTTCTTGACCAAAAATGGCTTAGGAGTTGAACTGAAAAACCTTTGGGATTTAGCAGCAATAGTGAAAAACTCTTTTGATTTTTTAATATTCATCG
>CAJNOQ010006048.1:0-14222 GCA_905250885.1 Didymodactylos carnosus
TGCATTTGATTTATACGCAGATGACAGAAAAACGAACAATTACAGTTAAAAAGTTTTTGGTGGTTAATGTAATTTTTTACTTTCATAGTAACATGTTTCATCAAATCTCATTAGTTTGAAAGGAGTATCGCAGCAGGGCTGGGTAACTCCGGAGCTGAGAATTCTTTTGGTGTAATAGCAGAATAGTAGAATAGTAGAAAAGCAGAATAGGAGCACAGTAGAATAGCAGTTGTATGGGAATAGCAATATAGTAGGCTATTTTTAAAACATATTATTGCGCTGTACTGTAATCGGTGTGTATTGTATCTGTTGCTGCATCACAGCGACCTTACAGTTTTTATGTTATGATTGGTTTTTAGGAAACAAATGGCGAAATGATGGCTTTTTGTTGTATTGTGTAACTTATAAATTCGTTCTTTCTGTATACTTCTAGGCATGCGCTAACTTGAGGATACTGCTTGTTTCATATCTGCTTTTAAACTCTTAGACATGGTGGCATCCGCCGAATACTAAATAACGTTCATGACAACGAATCTGGACTTGAGGGTAGGGATAAAGAAGTCAGAGTGATATAAACAACTTGCAAATGGCAGCTAGCACGTGTACATGTTCTCTGCATCCACTAAGTATCAGACATAGAGCAGCTCGCCATACTACAGGGATGCAAAGTATGTTTTCCAGTTGATATTTTGCAAAATTTGCATTAGCTATGAGATAAATTCCAGAAATCCCCCATAGTCTCAAGAACAGTATACAGAGGAATTTCTGATCGACTCTCTGCCATCTTTCGTCATTGTTGGACGAAATTGTTCATCGGACAGAAATGAATTCTTTTCTTGAATTAATCAGGCGATGAACATCAACTCGCTTAGATATTCCGCCACTGAATCCGATGATGTTGTTCCGTTGATTGGCATCGTCTCTTCAGAATCAGACACCGATTTCTCATCGTTGGTTTCCACCTCAACAACACTTCTCTGCGTCTTTCTTCTGAACCAACCTATTCCTCGATTGATCAAACATCTCGACAGTCACCAACTGATCCACAATTATTCTGCCATGCCAACAGTGAATGAGCTTGGCCTCGACTAGAAACCATGACACCGCCTTCGTTAATTTTTCCATCATCTTCTATGAACCCCGTTCAATTCTCCGACGTTCACGAAAGCAAATCGATCGACAGAGATAGTGAAAGGTGGATGGAGACGCTCATATTTTCCGTCGTCTTACTTCATTTGTTTTCTAATCAGGAGCATCGAGAAACCTCTGATCATCTATCGACAAGCACTTGACATCGACGATGATTGATTCCCGACTTCAATCAGATCACTCGTTGGTTGCCTCGATCGCCGATGATGAGACTCTCGTTTTCTTTGTGGACGATCTCCTCTGTCCATTGATTCCGATGCTTTCATTTTCAATCAACCAACAGATCGGTGCTCGCGGCTACTTACACCGTTCAGCTCATGACTGATTTCGACATTAGTGTTCCACAGATTGTTCTCATGTTCCACTTCGGACATCATGTTGCGTTCATTTTCAAAAGAGTCATTTCAAATTTTTGAAATTGCAGAATTTCGCACATCAACCGTCAGTCCATTAATCTGTTCTTCGTTATTGTCGAAATCGATCTATTCTGTTCTTCATCTTCAAAATCGACTTGTGTCAAGACAAAGTCACATCGTGCACTCTTTCAGACATTTGGTAAAACAATCTATGAAGCTGAATGGATAAAGGATAATGATAGGCGGCCGCGAATTGTGTTACTGAAGATCGATGGTGCACGTGCTAAGAAGGAGGCGTCATTCTACGTTGATTTAACTCGTCATCCAAGCATTGTAAGAACGTTTGGTTTGGTACATAGTGGTGATAACGATGATGACGAAGATACACAAAACTCTGTGACTCTGCTTCAAGAACTTGCGCCAGAAGGAAGTTTGTACGAAGTGTTACAACAGATTGGTCTGAATGAAAACATTCTACAAGCTATGTTTTTACAAATTACGGACGCTATGGTCTTTCTAGCTCACAACGGAATCATTCACGGTGATTTAGCCTGTCGTAATGTTTTAGTCTTTCGATTAGACAAACAGGAACCACACAAGAACATTGTGAAACTAACAGATTTTGGAATTAGTCGTCATAGTAAACTCTATGCACCGACAAATAGTGTAGCCGGAACAACGATCAATATGGTTCCAACGCGATATGCAGCACCAGAAGTGTTAACAAATGAACAATATTCTGAAAAGTCAGATGTCTATTCAATGGGTGTGTTGATGTGGGAAGCGTACTTCAAAGGAAAGATACCGTGGTCACAGAGTATTTCTGATGATGAAGTGAAACGACAAGTGACAAAGGGCGAGAAATTACAGAAACCGAAAAATTGTTCGACTCAAATATGGTCTGTGATTGAAAGCTGTTTTATATTATGTGTAGAAGACAGACCAACATTTACGGCTTTAAAACACAGTCTTCTTCCAGCTCCATATCAACTGACGACACCGACGGTGCGTAAGATTTTTTCTAAAAAAGTCAATTTTTGCGTTCAAGGTAGTGTTCCAGCCATTCCGTGACGTGACATTACCGTGAATACAGAAAACGGCATTACCGCGAATTTTTCATAGTACACATTTGGGTATTTTTGGCAGTACGTGGTGGGCGGTGGGAGTGTAGCTAGTGTGAGAGTGAGTTCGAAAAGTATTTTCACACAGAATATATTCTTTTGATGTTGTATGAATTTTCCTGAGGTTTACAAATGCTTATGTGATTTCTAACTATACTGTAATCTTGAATTAATTTCCAGTTTATAGAAAATTGATCGAATTTCTATAAATAATTTCTGTATTCGCGGTAATGTCGCGGTATCAGCCATTCTATTCCTCCCCTCTTTTATATTTCTAACAGCAGATAGAAAATTATTCAGCTCACGCCAAATTTGAGTTGGCGTACTCAAGTGTATGCTTCATGCTAATTTTAGAACATTTTCGTCTGTAATCTGCTTCAGAAGCCAGTCTCGACTACTAGCTTACAACACGAGGTGAGTGGAAGACTACTTTCGAAAGACGGACTCGGAGCACTAGAATGAGCCATCAGCATTAAATCTTGATATATAGCAATACTTCTCCTAATGATGTCTTAACTTTTACTTTAGGAAATGGAGAACCAACGGTTGAAAAACAAAGATGGGTAAACATCGTTTGATTGCAGGTCTTTGCTATTTAACTGTGTTTATCTTATTGAAAACCTCTAGAGTTGTCAAACAACAGCAACAATCGTCCGAAGTACAAATACCATGTGAATTTTGTGAGAAGCTATGTGATTTGCCGCATCTACAGGCCCATCAGGTAAAAATAATTCACAATACTACTTACGACTGAAAACTGCTGTAAAGCATCCAATAACTACCTTGAGTAAAAGGACTTTTCTTTCGCACAGTTATCTAAGTGCCTCTAAGTCGAGCGTCAAATTCAATGATACTCGACAGCTTTTGCTTAACAAATACTTTTCCGTGCAGTGTTTTAAATCAGCTCCACACTGAGTTTCGCCCTAAACTATGCACAGACTTCTGAATTGGAATCACACAGTAAGAGCCACGTAACTTTCCAGTGAAGAAAAGTCGGCGTGGATCGTAACAGGAAACTCTCCTATACCCTACTATGTTCAGAAAAAAGATATCGAACAGAACTAAATCAAACTGCTATTTTCAGGACACCTCTCGAACAGTTGGAACAACTTCAATACAGAGTCGAAACAATAGTGATTCACTGCAAGCACATTGCAATACTCACGATACAACGACTCAAACTATGCCAGTTTCAAATAGTGAGTATACAGTGACTCGAATTATGCCAGTTTCAACTAATGCGTACACTAAAAACAATAGATATAGTAAGTTGCCCATAATTCAAAATTATAGCAGAAAATTGTTTTTGATTTTTTGGCATAGATGGATAGAGCTCATCGAGTTGCATATAAAAAGGCACATTTCAAAATTTTCAAAAATATTGTTGTTTTGGAGGATAAGGAAAAACTGGTCAAAAAATCTCGAAAATATAAGCCGTTTTTTATTTGACGATGCATTGAACGTTTGGATCTTTTTTGTTCCTTTTTTATATATAACACTGAGTCTAGAAACTCCTAGTTTTAAAACTAGGAGTTTCTAGACTCAGTGTTATATATAAAAACGGAAGAAAAAAGATTCAAACGTTCAGTGCATGGTCAAATAAAAAATCCTTGTCCTCCAAAACAACAATATATTCACAAAAAATCAAAAGCAATTTCCTGCTGTAATTCTGAATTGTGGACACCTTACGAAACTCTGAAAGTTTCGTACAGAAACACGAGACCTTTTTGGTTCCATAAGAACGAAGAGGTGTTGTGTGCACGAAGAGAAACCTTCCGAGGGTTTCGTAGAAAAATAGTTTCGTAAAATCGTCTTTTAAAGTTTTTGAAGATATGCTCGAAACCTTTACTTCCGATGAACTACTCTCGAAAAGAGCTCTATTTGAACTACTTCGAAGTTGATTCTGTTTCACTTCTGCTGCGCGCTGTTGTAAAGCTACTTCAGCAGGATAACAGAATAGGACTCTTACATTTCTCCTTTGGTTTGTTTCTCATGCCTCTCTCTCCGATTTCTTCTCTTTTTTCTGAAGCCTACTGATCTTTGAAGATCTGTTATGAAACTGGAGGAAACGCGGTCGAGGGTGAAGAATGCAAAGCTTAAATCCGTTCAGAACATTGTGAAGCTTTCAATCCCAAGCGTATTGAAATTAGGAGAGCTTCCACGAGAGAACCACCCTCAAAGCTTTTAATTTCGATTTAATCAAAAGGAGGTCTCATATTTTTTACCATAAACGTTTCAGACTAAGGTACATCGAATAGCAAAGTAAAATCGGAATTTGAAAATTTTGCAGAGGTGAGATTCCCTTGCACAAAGGTGGTCCTATCGTGGAGGCTTGCTTAAGTGTCAGAAGTTTCACAGAAATTAATATCGATAAAACTGAAGTTGAAAGTATCCAAATTTTAGTTTGTCAAATGATCTCAGATTTGAAAGGTTGGGGCGTATAAGACAGCAAATGCGCCCCTCAAAACTATCTTTATCGGAAACCTCAGATATCTTATACAGGATGAAAGAGCACGCCTAGTTGAGTAGTCAGTGTGACGGAACTCGCTATGTTAGTGTAATCATGGAAAGTTCTCGTGTTCGTGTTCATTAAGTGGTGTTGACTCGACGAGAACTCTTCATGATTACACTTAAAATAGCAAGTTCAGTCACATAGAATACTCAACTCAGCTTGCTCTTGATTTTTATACTATCCAAAACATCAGAAGGGTTCCTCCTTTCGATGAAATACTCGAGAATCATTCTATGTCGTCTCAGTGAAATGTTTTTGATTGGAAACAAGAAACTGCACAATCGATTGAGATTTCTTCTTTACTGAAATAAAATTTGCTGACAGTGAAGATTTCCTACAGCTCAACCGAACGCCGGTGGTGGTGTAAGTCTTTGAATCTTTCAGAAGAAAATCCCTTCTGTCCAACCTACGGTCGTTGTCACTATCGCCACAAACTGATCCACAAACATGTATCACTGAACTGCCCAAATCAGGTAGTTAGTTGATGCCCACCAATCAAATGTCTGAGAGCGCAACCCGTTAAGTAATAATCAACTATCAGAAAGACGTGAACAGGGCAGCGGTGGTGGCGAGGAAATAATACCATTTTCATGGATCGCTGAATGAAGTCAAAATCTTGCGACATGGCTCTCTTATCGGCCCTTTCAAGCAGGGCAGTCGCGAACGGGGCTGGGGGTTAATCCTCACCCCTCCCAATAATCGGAAATATTTCTTCGGTTGAAGGTGGAAAGAAGCAGGGTGATTCTATGGGTTCTCAACCATAAAAAGACGTATATTCGTGATAAGCTCGTTAATTTCTATTCAACCATACATGAAGAAACGAAAAATTAATTTTACTTTAATTTTACATTAGAGGCACCTTAAACTTTAAAATACGAATGAATTAATTGTATCAGCTGTGAGGAAATCCACTGCTAGTGAAAATAAATAGATCCAAGAAACAAGATTTCTTTGCTCTCTTCTTCAACTGTTCGTTCACTCACTCAACTTTCGTTCTCTGTAACTCTACATACAATCTTATCAGATTGCAACAGATACTTTCATTGATCTATTTCGAATTCTAACTCAGGATACCAACGAATTCGGAGGATGTCTACTGATTTGGTGGAGCGAGAAAAAGTATGACGAAGGAAAGACTGCCGACCAAGAAATATCGAAAAACTAAATGTCGACAATTGTTGTCGTTCAGATTCTCGCCCGTCAACATGCAAATATCTTATGGCATACAATAAAGCAAGCGACCTAGTCTAGTTGATATCACAAGGGTGGGGCGAGGGTGCGAGTGAGGGTATTCACTTTACCATCATCATCATCATCCTCACACTATTGAGTATACTCAAAATGCATAGGGAAAGTAAGAAAGAATGGCGGACAAAATCGAGGAAATGACAATATGTAACAAGGGTGAGGTGGAAACGAGGATAAAGTGAATACGTTGAACCCACCCCCTCACCCCCACCGTTGCTCTTAATTGAATCATACCTACATTTCCTCTCGATATGAAGAACTCATTATTCGAACATCATTAAAAAATCTTAGTAGGACTATAGATAAACCGACCATGATGAAGTCTATCAGCTCGGTTTCGTCGGAACACCCATAAAGAAGTTTTTTGCGCTGTTCAAAAACGTTTTGGGCCGAAAAGTGGTCTTATCGTCCCTCATCCTTTCGGAAATTAGCAACAGATCGAGGAGAAATTTCGAAAAGTGCCAAAAATGGAACAAAAATTTTCCGTAAATTCCAAAATTTCTGTAATTTCTTACATATAGATACAGGTGCGTCAAAAATTAACCGACCACCTGGAAAATTTCTCTTGTTTGAGTTATTGCTCATCAAGGAGAGCTACTATAAATATTTCGATCTCATTGCGAGATAGCCCTAAGCCATGTAATTAGATATTTAGATATTTACAGTTTGTGTAGGTTCACTTTTTCCAGGCTGGTTAGAGATTTAAATATTTGAGTGTTTGGAAAGAGCATTTACGAGTATATATCATTAGTGTGGACAAACTGTCTAAAGTCGTGTTAGCGAATCCCAATTTTTGAGCGTAAAATTGATAGAATTATTCCCATTTAACCATTGTTTTGCGAATTCGTAATTCAGTGCGAACTGTTGTGAACTAACAAAATTGATTACAAAGGAACCAAACAGGTGCCTCTTTTGTTCCTTCTGAGAATTCGTGAATTGGGACGAATTCGTAGGGAAGAAATTTCCAGCATCCATGAATTCGTAACTCTAATTGGTCTACTATCGGCGAATTTGTGAAATGATGTTTTAGGTCCAGAAGTATTCGTATACGAATTCTGCTTACGAATCCGTCGGATATGCTTTGGCATCTACGAATTCGTAAATTCGAAAAAGGAAACTTTTTTATACGGTTAGTAACAGATAGATTCATCTCTGTAGATACTTCTCACCTTAATTCGCCGTTATTTTTGCGAATTCATGGAATGCGAATTGATATTAAGGACAAGAAATTTTTCTATGAGGTTAAAAAAACAAAGAATGGTCTCTTCGCATCAAGTCATGTAATTCTTCGTTAGAATTTTTCGCTAAGTTAAAGATAGATAGAATCGCGATCCTGTCAAAAAATTTTAGCGTCAAGATTGTTAAATTTTCGTTACACGGGAAAAAGAGCAAGATTAGGTATGATCGCGGTAGCGATCTTGCGTTATGTTTCAAATTTCTTGTCAAAATCACGGCAAGATGGGACTGTATCCTTGCCGCGAAATGAAACGGGAATACTACTAGGGTTAGCTTTTAATTTTCTTGAGTTCCTATTTTATTAATAAACTAATAAGGCGCGCGTAATTTAAAGTTTGGATAGAATTTTTAAAATGTTTATACACATGTTCTGATTTGCCATGAGACGCTGAGCACGAATATTACTTTTTATTGTGAACGCTTCTTCACGGAGAAAAACGCGAAATACTGCGCATACGTTAAAAATCGAAAAACGCAAAAGAGAAGACTTTGTTTTGTATGGAAATAAGAATGGTTGCAACAGGGTTCTCATGTGAGTATTTCAAATGTATTTGTCACTTAAACTGTATTAAATCTCCTAACTCCCCCACTCCCCGCATTAGAAGACAATGGACCGTCTATTACTACCCATCAAACTGACGGCTATTTCTGCTAGGGAGAACATAAAATTTCTATGGAGCGGTGGTAATAATGTAATAATTTTGTCTTGATGGCTGGTGATTTACATGTATCTGTACGAAACAAAATAGAGAGGAATCTCTCTCCTTTTTGCGTCCATGTGCGGGGACAGTGAGGATGGCTGTGCGTATTTACACAACAAGCCAAACGTGTTTTGTCGAATGTTGAATACGAGAGGAAAGAAGCAGTGGTGAAATTTAACCTGCAATACCTGAATTAGCTGAAATGTTTGAGAAAACCTGAAAATCACCTTACTTTTGGACAAAAAACCTGAAATACCTGAAATTTTCAAAAAGCTTGATACTAAAGAGGATTTTCTTCGATTTCTACTGGAATCAGAAACAACTCTATTATAAATGTCTTTCTTAAATATGTCAACAGAAACCATATCATAATATACCTGCAGATCCTACGCTACATATGTCTAAAAATCCTACTAATACAAATATTAGTAAGATGCACAGAATCCAAACTTCAAGTGAAATTTATATTTTGACTTTTTATACACTATTCGATAGAAAATTTGAAGCTGATCACGGATATGTTCGTCTCGATTTTCGGGTGGAAAATCTCAAAAAACTCGAAAGGTGTCAAAAGCTCTAAAATCAAAAAGTTTCAAAAAATGAGCCGTAATTGTTCACCCGTTTAGTCTGAAGCTCTGAAACAAACTGTTTCGGATTCAGCGTGAAAAACTGAGTCTAGAAACGTAACTTTCAAAGCTCCAGACCGAGGAATGGGTTTTGGGCAGTGCCTGAAACCGGCACGTCTCAAAAGCGCCACACAAATTTTGCAAACCTAATAAAGATTTTTATAGAGGTGTTAGAACCGAAATTTTTATATGGCTAGATTCGTCAGATGCTCCTCTTCAAAACTATGTTTAGCTTTTCTCAAAATTCCCTTTCCTCGCTGAGAAAAGTCTACTTTACTCGGAAAAATCGAAATTCTGACCGTAATTTGCAACTTTGCCTACTAGAACTCAACTTTCATGCAATGAAAATATCATATTCAGAATTCATATCAGTTCTAGTAGAAAAGTAACGATTTTAGAAGCTATCATATTGTGACCCTATCAATGGGCTAATCTATGGAAAACTTAAAATTCAATGACTCCGGAATGGAATGAGTTGTAAAGGTGAAACTCTGGCAACCGAAACAAAACCTGCAATAGAACGAATGTGCTATTCACACCAACAAGAAGTATCAGCATGAGCTACTGACACCAACCGGCTTAGAGGTGGCAGGAATAAACACAGAATCAATTGCTCTAAATTACTTTTCGAGCTCGTCAACGTATGTTGGAAAGTGTCGATAGCCCTTACTACCATCTCTGAGGCCGGTGGTGCCAGTAGCCCTTCCTGACATTTCCTGTAAGTGTCAATAGCTTTTCTAGCAGTATCCAGCACAATCTGACACTACACTTTCAACAAACATCCCCACTTGCATGGAACATGCAAACTACGGGCCCAATCCCCCAACTTACCAGGCCTTGTCTCACGCAAACCAAGAAATAGCATTTCGTAACTCACTCTCATGCTCCCCTCAACCACCCCATGTGCACAAAAAGTGAACCTACACAAACTGTAAATATCTAAATATCTAAGCGGCCTCTAAATGTGAACCTGCACAAACTGCAAATGCAAAATCTTTTTTTTTGCATAGTAGAATGCAAAGCCAGTTTTTTTCTGCCTTTTAGAATGCAAAATGCACAAAAAAAATGAAATTTCAGGTTGCATTTTTGTAAAAGGAATATGCCACATGTGCATATTAGTCATTATATGAAAATACATCAGGGATTTTTCTTTGACTTAATGTGTAAGCTTCTTACGAGGAAAGGTCCCCAAGTGTGCAATCGCTTTTTGCTTGAATTTTAGTAAACAATAGGTAATCGACTGCGCTAAACCCAAATCTGACATCGATTTGTGCTGCTAGACCTCTAGAGACCGGATTTCTGGAAAACCATGTTTTCCGAAACTCTAAAAAATAACCAAAATCTTTCTTAATGAGGCATGCTTGTAGATCGCAAATTTCTGATTATAATGCGATATCTCCCAGCTCTACACGACCTTTCTTTGCAAAGTTATAGAATTTACACGAAAAGCCCTAAATGTTTATTGTCAGCTCAAAGCTACATAAATAAGGAAAAATTAATTTAGGGCTTTTCGTGTAAGTTCTATAACTTTACAAAGAAAGGTCGTGTAGAGCTGGGAGATATCGCATTTTAATCAGAAACTTGCGGTCTACAAGCATGCCTCATTAAGAAAGATTTTCGTTATTTTTTAGAGTTTCTGAAAACATGGTTTTCCAGAAATCCGGTCTCTGGAGGCCTAGCAGCACAAATCGATGTCAGATTTGGGTTTAGCGCAGTCGATTACCTATTGTCCACTAGAGTTCAAGCAAAAAGTGATTGGACACTTGAGGACCTTTCCTCGTATAATGACCTTTATATGACCTTTCCTCGTTAGTATAATGTAAAGCTAAAAGGTTTCTACGAGACCTTCCAAAGCTCCCCAGAGGTCTTAAAAGATTTTTGAATTAAAATCAATGCTCACGCCACCCTTCGGTCGGCGTTCGCACCCAGGAAAAATGAGAAATGTTGTCAACTCCTCTGATCCGACGAAAACAGCGCATAATGTAACATAAAGCTAAAACGTTTCGTGGACACATAGCAGACAACTATTCTGTAAAACCCTAAAGTCAAGGGAATAACTTCTTAAGGGAGAAGAATAAAAAAGGCTATCGTTACTTTCTCACTGAAATAGGACGAACCAATGACAAAAGGCGATAAGGTACTACTAAACTTAGTCCTAGAGTATCTTAAATCAGCATAACTGAGAAATGTTGTGAACTTCTGTGATTCTACAGAAAAACCGCACAATGTAATATAAAGCTAAAAAGTTTTCTAGACATCTTCTGAAGATCTGAAGGAGAACTGCAAGTATCTATATTCTGTAACTTTTATTATCCCTAGATGACTTTTTTAATGTTATCGAAATTGACTGCTTTCTGGCGACATCTTTCTCCCAACTACACAGAAAGTTGGCGGTAGCTAAAGCTAGCTAGGTAGCTACTTTTCTTTCGGCATCATTAAATATTATTTCAGTCAACTCTTTGAACTTTGAATACTTTTCCTCTCATATGAGAAATAACTTTCTATTTTTCTCTCTTGTGATTGGTTTATCCATAGAATATCTGACAGCCGTTTTGCCATATTTTGCGCATTGACACACACACAGACAACCATTTTATACTATTCTAGACTAAAGTCAAGGCAAAAATATAACAGAAAAGAGAACGGTTTCTCATTAGAATGCATGTAACTAAAGGAGAGAGCCCAGAACGGGCTTAGTAATTAGCTCAGAACCGGTAACTCATTTCTCCCTCTTCTCTTCGTCTTAACGATCCTGCTGTCATGTATGCATCCGAAAGTGGATCTCCCCAGACGTCGAGTTCTGGTCCCACAGTCAAACATTGACCATTGTATTTGCTTCGAACTAAACCATCTGCTGCATTCCATGTCCATGCTTGATTATCTTGTTTATTATATGAAAATGCATCGACACTGGATTCATCATAATCGGGGACATTTACACTAGGAAAATACAAGTTTTTTTTGTTTTAGATTTCTAGATAACAGATTGATTCGAATCTTACCGTTGTCCATTCATTAGATAGACAATGGTCTGTTCCGATATGACGGCTGTCCATTGTTGATTTTTACCTTGATGTTGAGCTTGCGAATCACCAATGTGGCATTCGTTGATGACAATACTTGCCACTTCGGTTGTACTACAACTCTCAATTGATAAACATCGCCCGTCGAATGCCGATCGAGTACTGTCCAGATCATTCCAACCACCAGGTCCTGCTTTATCGGCAAATTTGTTATTCTGCATAGAGAAAGATTTCTTTGTTAGACATTTAAGTTTTAAGTTTTTGAAGCTTTTGTAAATTTTGTAGTTTTCACTAAATTGATATTCTAGCAGATGAGACATTTCAAGAACAGAATTTCCGTATCGACAAACCGAAAGTAAAGATTTTAACTTTTTTCAAGCTATTTCTGTTCCTGGTTAATTATTAGCTCAAGTTCTTACGACTGGTATTTCATTAAAAGGAAATGGAATGTTTCTTGCTTGTACTAGACGACAGGATATATAAGAGAAAATACACAATTGAATAATCCAAATGTGATCATTTTACAAGATACTAATATAACACAGACAAGAAGATTAATTGAATATTCAAAAATAAAATATCCTCTTTGTTAAACATAAGATAATACATTTGTTTAATATCTAACGGATAAATAAAAAGAGTTTTACAACTAATTAACTTAAGACATAGATCTTCAGTCACATACTAGAATATCACTTTCATCAGAAGTTGAGTCATATTGCATGGGGCATTGGATACTGATGTATGTTGAATTTAAGCAGCTGAGTGGAATGAAAGAGTGTGATGACTTGCCTTCTAGAAAACAAAGAAGATGAATTAACTAAAAACTTTATAGATAGAAGTTCTAGATAGAAGTTCTTCTGACTTGTAATTTGTTAGGGAAATGAGAAGGATGGAAATGACTTTCGAACATAATAAACGTTTTTACGTGTGTCAATGCAAATACGAAATTTTCAGGATCTTAGATTAAATCTTGTAGATACATTGATACAAATTAGTTTTTAATGTAAAAAATAATAGTGAATTTTACTTTTACTGTAATTTTTTAAAATAAAAGAACCGAGATAATCATTCTTTTTAGTAAGAAAATTGATTATGATCATTATGAAATAAAAACTTATTAGGTTTGTTTCAATCATACATGAATAAGATATTACACTTTATGCGTCTTTTATCTCAGGCAGCTTTGGTATACATTTAATGTACTAGGTATAAAATAATATTTTTCTAGGAGGTTCCGCCATGATTTCAAATAGAGTAAACGGTAAATTTTATATCCAATGAAAGCTCGTCGAAAATGGAATTTATTAGTATTACATAGTAAGGGTTATGATAACTTTTCAATGTTGAATTTAGGAAATTTCTAGAATTTTATGTTCTATCGGTGTTGAAAAATTCCTTTCCAGGGTCAGTTCAAACTAGGTCTAATTGAAAATGATAATTATCACAAAGTAATATTTATTTTCTAATATTCGATTAATATAGTCAATAATCAGTATGACGACCATGAGCGTTCTTTACCGCACGTAGACGAGATGAATACGAACATAAAAGAGTTTCAAATAATGCAATATCTGTTTTCATATTTGTCAAAACATCTGAAATATTTTTTTCAGAGTTTCTCTGTGATAACAATTATGTTCCGTCTCTTATAGCACGCTTTTTGGCTTCATTTTTGATTATTGTTCCAATATGTCCAGACTAGGTGTCTATTACTTTGTGATAATCATCATTTTCAGTTAAATCTAGTTTGAACTGACCCTGGAAAGGAATTTTTCAACACCGATAGAACATAAAATTCTAGAAATTTCCTGAATTCAACATCGAAAAGTTTTCATAACTCTTACTATTTAATACTGATAAATCCCATTTTCGACGAGCTTTTATTGGATATAAAATTTACCGTTTACTCTATTTGAAATCATGGCGTACTCCCTGGAAAATATTATTTTAAAACTAATACACTGAATTTTGTCTTTGATTCAATTGGGATATTTGTTTAACAAGATCTTTTTCAAATGATAATATATATTTCGGAGCAAAAGAAAATATTTTCTTCATAGACGTCAGTAATATGCTATGGATATGACTGGATGAATATGAAAAACGATCCAATTAAATTAAATTACTTAGGGCAATCCAAAAGTAGTGAGGGAGGTACTTTATTTTCTTAAGAAGCGCTTCAAAAACATTTCTCTTTTAATGAACAGATAGAGCGTCTTTCGCTCTATTTTTCTATGCTATTTGATC